>CAUYQG010063380.1:2500-11068 GCA_963574415.1 Tarsius wallacei
GTAGTGTTTGCAAGGCCAACATCCCTATGTCACACCTTGATTATCATTTTGAGTTACTCTTTCTTCAAGTGGATTCTGGGACAGACGTCACGATCTTAGTCTTCCTTCTGTTCCTTTCTAGTCTCCTTTGCTGATTTGTCCTCTGTTCCTTGACCTCTTAATGTTGGTATACCCAGGATAGGCTTTGCTCTTTTCTCTGAACCGCATTCCTTGGTGATCTCATTCACTCTTGTGCCATCTTATGGCTGAAAATGCCTTCTCTATGTGAACCACTCAAAAGTTTTTATCTGTAGCCAACTCTCTTCAGAATTCAAAACTTTTATATCTAACTACCTACTTGCCATCTCCACTTGGATGTTAAATAGGCATCTAAAACTTAACATATTGGACTCTGTCTTTCTTCTGAAACCTCCACCAAAGCCTTCCTCATTTAGTTGAGGGCAACTTCATCTTTCCAGTTGTTTTTATTTAAAGTCTTAGATTGTCCTTGATTCCTCTTTTTTTCCCTCAAAGCCTATATCCAATCCTTTGGTAAATCCTATTGCTCTACTTTCAAATGTTTCTAGAATCTGACCCCTTCTCATCACCTTGACTTTTTTCACCCTAGTCTGGGCCAATTTATTTCTCACCCAAATGACTACATTATCCTCTATTTATTTCCTGTGGCTGCCCTAACAAAGTACCACACCCTGATGACTTAAAATGACAGGATTTTTTTTTCCTTCACAGTTCTGGAAGCCAGAAGTCCAAAATTAAGATGTTGGCAGGGACATGCTCTCTCTGAATGACCTAGAGGAGATATGAATTCTTCTTTTCTAGATCTGGTGTATCTAGCACCACAGCACTAGTGATCTTTCGACTTGTAGCTGCATCATTCCTATCTCTGTGCCAATCTTCACATGTGTTTTCTGTGTCCAAATTTCTCGCTTCTTATAAGGAAACCAGTCATTGGATTAGGGTCCACCCTGATTCAGTATGACCTAATCTTAATTCAATTATATCTGCAAAAAGCCTAATTTAAATTGGGGTCATATTTACAGGTTTAGGCGGACATGAATTTTGAAAGGATACTATTCAACCCAGCACAACCTCCTAATGAGTTCTCTGCTTCTTTTATTGCTCTCTTACAGTATGTCTCAACACACAATCTGAGCTATCTTTTTTTTCCTTTTTTCATTAGCACCTTCCTTTCTCTTTTTTAAAAGTACAAGTCAGATGATGTCACCTCTCTCTATATCCCCATTTTAATTCAGAGTAAATTCCAAAGAGTTACTATATGATCCTGCATATTTACCCAAGAGAACTGAAAAATACATCCATACAAAAACTTGTACAGGAATGTTCATAACAGCAGCACTATTTGTAATAACCAAAGAGTAGAATCAATCCAAATGACAAATGGATAAACAAAATGTGATATGGCTGTAACATGGAATATCATTCAGCCTTATAAAGTAATGAAGTACTGTTCATGCTACAACATAGATGATCTTTGAAAATATGTCAAATGGAAGAAGCCAGATACAGAATGCCATACATTATATAATTCTTTTTGTATACAATGTACAAAATAGGCACTATTCATAGAGATAGTAAGGAAATCAGTGGTTTCCAGAAGCTAGCAGGAAGGGAAATTTAGGAGTGGTTGCTAATAGATATAGGGATTAGGAAGGTGATGAAAATGCTCTGGAGTTAGAGTGTGAAGATGTTAGCACAACCCTGTGACTACACTGTAAACCACTGAATTGTATACTATATAATTGTAAACTTTACGATACTTGAATTATGTCACTGTTATTAAAAAGCACGGATTCCTCTTCCCAAAAAACCTTATACCTTTCATGATTATACATGTCTTTTTTGCATTATTTCCTGCTTTATTTCTAGTGAAAACTGGATCATTTGCTTCAGCCACACTAACCTCTTTGTCAATCTTCAAATATGCCAGGCGCTTACCCAACTTGAGGCAAGACCTGCTCTTTCTACTTGGAATATTCTTTTTCAAGGACAAATTCTCTCATCATCATAGGTGATGCTGACTACCTTTATAAATGTTGCTTGCCTCCTTGCTGATCCCTCTTGCCTATACTAGTTTTTTTTAAATCTCCACTTTCTAACATACTATATACATTAACTTATTTTTTATCTCTTTTAGCTACTGTTTATTTTCTGCTTTCCTCATGCTAAGATGTAAACTCTTTAAAGTGACATATTTGGCAATTGAGGTGTCTTAAGTACTTGGAACAATGCCTGGAACATAGTAGGCATTTGTTTTGAATAAACAAATTATGGATTTCCTTCCAAATATTTGGAGAACATTTTCTTTCAAATAGTTTCTTATGGAGAGAACACAATGGTGATTACTATATAGCAAATGAATAAATGATAGAAAGAATACCATTTTTGAACATTTAATGAGTAGTCAATGCCTGTTAAATGAATTGCCTGCTATCTCTTACATAAAAAGTATTAAAGGAACGTTAGCTGTTTTTATGCTTATCATAGATCCTTCTTCCCCTTGTAAGGGTGATGGTAGGGCTAATCAGCTATTTACAAATATTGAAGAAACCATTTGTATTGATGACAAGAAGTAGGCAATTGTCCAATACTGAGAGAAAGTACAGGGGAATTAATACAATCCATAGAAGAATTAAATTTGTGTCATGGTGGAGGTACTCTATAATGGTTTTGCTGTTCAGTATAGAGCTTGGGCATTCTCAGATTTAATTTTCATGATTTAAGCTTTTCAAAACAAACTGCAGAGATGCTTGATATGCAGTAATGTGTTATTTTTCCAAGGCATACATTTGTCTTGTGATACTGTGAATTTTTTGTGTAGGAGGCATACTAAGCTAATAAGATGAGATGCCTATTCAGCACAGAACCTATGTGGTCTTTTCTCCATAGTAACTCTCATGAAGTAATAATAACATTTAAAAGGGAATTTCTGGGGGATGGTTGCATGTTGAGGCCCAAGTGCCTGGGGCTGTCCCGTGTCTGCCAGTCATGGCTGACCACGCAAGGAAGCGAAGCCTACAGTGGGGAAGACAGAAATAGAAGCGAAAATCCCGGGGCAGTGGGATGGGAACGGTGGGGACTGCCTGGGATGTTGAGTCATGAAACAAGTGTGCACCGAGCAGATTCAGATGACAGTGTCCTGCTACCTCAATGGTCGGCAGTTCACAGTACATGGACTCAGGGATCACTTGAAACAAGCACTGCAATTGTCACAGACTGCTTAGGAGATGGCAGCCAATGTCAAGTCAGAATCTGGTTGTGCCATCATATTGTCTGCAGCCCAATGCCAGGCACAACCCCAGAAATATGAAGTACAGTTTGGACAACTGCTGGCTTTTCTCACTGAACAGTTGGAGCACACTGGAAAGTTTTACAGCCACTTCCATAGAATGTTTCTGAGGGGTGAATTCTAGCCAGAAGGATGTACTGAGCAACAACAGACCACTCAAACTATCCAGAACAGCCTGCCTAGCTTCAAACTTAGAATATTCCTATGTGGTCCATCTCCAAGAAGACAGCTCAGCATTTTATCTGCTACCTTCAAAGTCACAACAATACTGTCCTGTGTAAAATCCTCACCTTACATGTTCATCTTGATGTGCAGCCTGCCAAGAGACAACCAGCTCTATGCCAAGAAAACAGACTACCATCTCTATCCTGCAGTGAGAATAACGGCTTAGAGCCTCCTGACATGCCCAGCCCTATTCTGCTGAACAAGGCCACCAGGAGGTCTTGCAGGAGAGCATTAAGTATGTCAAGGGTAGGCCTCCCTCCCTCACCACCATTGCTTCTATGCCCTCTATAACACAGAACAGCTGTTGAACACTACATTAATAGCAAGCTGCTTGCTGTTACATTTGACAACTCTTGCATAAAACTTTGGAACTTATGAACCAAGAAGTTAAAATCAGAGCCCATTAAGTAGACATGTCCCACATCCATTTGGTTTGTGATATTCTGAAGGAGGAGGAGGATAATAATCTTCACAGAGATGAAGATACTATGAGGACACTGTGGATCAATGTACAGCACAAGGTTCCTTGCAGGCAGCTCAGGATTGCTCTCTTGTTCTGAAGGCATGTCCCTCAGATACTGGGACCTGGAGTTTCACCAATTCTGTGTTGTACCAAAGACATGCCTATACCGTGTGGGGCCTGGACATCACCACATATAGCCTGTACTTTGCTAGCAGATCCCTCAACCACACTGGCAGGCTATAGTTATTTGACCAGATGTGCCTACTGAGGCTATGTGTAGGACACCTGGCATATGTGGCTGACCACCACATTCTACCCTAATTCAAACTACTTAGCTACGGACTCGACCCACAAGACTGTCCAGCTGTGGAGCACCCAGCAGGAGAACTTGACAAAGCTCTCTATGGGTCACTGCAGCCCTGTGCTTTCTCTTGCCTTTTCTCCCAGTGATAAGTTCTTGGCATCTCTGCTGGCAAGGACCAGTGGTTGAAGCTGTGGGACTTGGCCAACAGGACCCATTATAAAGAGCTGAGAGGCCACCCAGACAATATTACTAGCCTCATCTTTAGTCCGGATAGTGACTTTATGATCGCCCCTGCCTCCATGGGCAACTCAGTGCACGGGTGGGACATCAGGAAGATTTACTGAAGTGTGCCCACCGAGGGCTCCTCCAGTGAACTCATAACTGTGTATGCCCAGCAGATGAGCAACGTCCTGAGCATGCAGTTCATGGCCTGCAACTTTCTTCTGGTGACTGGAATTATACAAGAAAAATCAGGAACACTTATTTTTTATCTTTGTTGGAATAGGCTGGGGCAGTGGTAGAAGGCCCTCAGCCGAAGTCCTTTAACAAGCTGAGATTGAATCACTGACTGACTGTGAAAGAGGCTCCTTCTCCCCCTCTTTCCTGGACTCTCATCCCAGCAGACCCCCCTTCACTCAATCTTCCTAGTGTTGAGGGTCAGAGTTGGGATAAGGGGGGAGGGGGCAGAGGTGAGGAAATAATGAGCGGGCATGAGATCAAGAATGCTGGGATGCTCTGGAGGTCGCTCACAAGTTCTCACACTTATGTGCGATCCTTCCTGCTTCTGTCTCATTTCCTCCCCCCTACCCATGGCTGGGTTAGGTTAGAGGGTGGTTGCAAGACACTCTCAGGAGGAACAGTGTGGCCAGCATCATGGGTGGTCTAGCCCCTGGGGGGGAGGGGAGGAACTAGGAAATGTGGGGCAAGAATGTGGGACAGGAACTAAGAAAGGAGAAGGGATGATCCTGGCAAAGTCTTTCCTTTTCATAGTTACAGAGAACCAGAACTTTTTATTATTTTGATTACAATGATAAGTATCATGACACAGAGAAGAGGACACCAAGCACTGGCAGAGAGGACCTCTGCTTTTATCTTTCAGGTATGACTCCCAGCACTGGCTTGGATACTTGAAATTTTGAGATTAATGACATTCAGAGAATTTGGTAGCACAGGATTTTGGGAGAAAGGGAAATTTTGAAATTTGGAGTGATAGATTGATCACCCCAGTTGACATGTTTCTGGAAGTGGGTGGGCAAGTTTAATTGAGAACATTTTGGGCTCTTGCGTGATGATGGGAAAGAAAAATTCTTTACGTGGTTGCACTACTCTTAATAATTCTTTCCCCTCCAAAAAAAAAAAACCCAAAATTATGATAAAGAATAATTTGGAGTCAAAAGTCACCAGATAGAATTAGTAAAATGTTGGCTTTCCAAATGACCATTCAGAGGTGTGACTTTTTCCACATCATTTTCTCCTGCGATGATTGCTCTCACTTCCTACATGGCAGTACCAGTGTGATGAACACTCTGAAATGAATTGTAAATACACATGCACGCAGATCTAACTATGCTCCGAGGAGAAGGCAAATTCTAATTTGTGGGGAAATAATTAAATATTTCTGTTATCTGAAAAGAGTTATTTTGTATTTTATTTTCTATTAAATGTATTTAGTTTCCAAAAAAAAAGGAACTTCTTTCTTTGCAACTTCTTTACTCTCACTGCTTTACTTGACTAGCCTTAAAACATTAAAAAAAGAAATAATTCTTATGTTAAAAAACTGCTGGAGGGGATGGCAAAAGTAGAGAATTAGTCAAATGAAATTATAAAACTTATAAAGTGTTAAAAAAAACTCAGAAGATATAGGTTCAAAATTATAAAACTCTACTCTCTTTAAAAGACAACATAAAATATTTGGCATATATATATTTTTTCCAAGCAAAGTTTATTTAGACAGTAAATGAGAGAGAGAGAGAAAAGATTCACCTCCCCAACATAGGGGAGGGGGCCAAGGCTCTCACTCTCTCTCTCTATATATTTTTTAACTTTAAAATTTTTTTATTTTAAAATTGTGGGGTACAATTCGAGGTCAGGTATGCAAATATTCATTATGCAAGTACCCTTGTTGATGAGGTGTGCTCCCCCCAGGCAGATTCCTGCTACTGTCAATCCTTTTCTAAAATCTTTTAAATTTTTTTATCTTAAAAATGTGGGGTACAATTTAGGGTTAGGTATACAAACATTCATTATGCAGGTACCCTTGTTGATAAGGTGTAACCCCCCTTCCCCAGGCAGATTTCCACTACTGTCAATCCCATCTCCCCGCACCCCCCACAGTTTCCTGCTACAGTCAATCCTTTTCTTATAGTATTACGCTAGTTCTCAAGGTCCACTTATGAATGAGAACATGTGATACTCAGTTCTTTGTTTCTGTGAAAGATCTCTCAGTATTATAGACTCTAATTCCATCCAGGTTACTGTGAAGTTCATAATTTTGTTCTTCTTTATGGCTGCGTAATATTCCATTGTGTATATGTACTACATTTTTTTAATACAGTCCTCTTTTGATGGGCAGCACGGTTCGTTCCATGTTCTTGCTATTGTGAACAATGCTGTGATAAACATACGTGTGCAGGTATCTTTTTTATGGAGTGATTTGAGTTCTTCTGGGCATATTCCCAATAGGGGATTGCAGGGTCAAATGGAAGGTCAATTTTTAGAACTTTTAGGAATCGCCACACTGTTTTCCACAGAGACTGTACTAGTTTACACTCCCACTTGTATAGAAGTGTCTTTTCGCCACATCCTCTCCAGCATCTGTTATTTTTTGAGTTATTGGTGATGGCCATTCTGATGAGTTAGGTGGTATCTCAGCATAGTTTTAATTTGCATCTCCTTGATATCTAGTGAGGCTGAACATTTTTTCATGTATCTGTTGGCTACTTGTATGTCTTCTTTTGAGAACTGTCTATTCATATCTTTTGCCCACTTTGTAATGGGGCTGTTTGTTTTTTTCTTTTCAGCACATTTGAGTTCCTTGTAGATCCTAGATGTTAGGCCTTTGTCAGACATGGAGTTGGCAAATATTTTTTCACAGTCTGTGGGCTGTCTCCCTGCTCTCTTAATGGGATTTTTAGCTTTGCAGAAGCTTGTTAGTTTGACGAGGTTTACTGAATAGCTTCTCGTCTCCCCAGTGGTTGGTGGTGGAGACTTTGTTGAAGATGAATTGGTTGAGAAATTAAGATTTTGCTTCTGGAATCTCAATTCTATTCCATTGTTCTTGTACCAATACCAGGCTGTTTTGATTATTGTCACTTTATAATAAAGTTTAAAGCCTGAGAGTGTGATACCTTCTGTTTTGTTTTTTTGTTTTGTTTTTTTGTTGTTGTTTTGTTTTGTTTTTGCTGAGGATTGTTTTGGCTATCCTTGGTTGTTTATGTTTCCATATGAATTCCTGTATTGTTGTTTCTCGGTCTGAGAAGAATGTTGCCGGTAACTTGATGGGTATTGGGTTAAATCTGTAGATTGCCTTAGATAGAATGAACATCTTAACAATGTTGATTCTTCCAATCCATGAGCATGGAATACCTTTCCACGTGTGTCATCTTTGATTTCTTTGAGCAGTGTTTTGTAGTTTTCATTGTAAAGGTCTTTCACATCTCTGGTTAGGAAGATGCTAAGGTACTTCATTTTTTTTTTTTTTTTTTGTGGTTATTGTGAACGGAATTATGCTTTTTATTTGGGTTTCTGTTTATTATTGGTGTATAGAAATGTGATGTCTTTTGCACATTTGTTTTATACCCTGAGACTTTGCCAAAGTCCTTTATCAGTGCAAGGAGGTTTTTGACAGATTCTCTTGGGTTTTCAAGGCATAGAATCATGTTGTCTGCAAAGATAGGTAGCTTGACTTCCTCTTTTCCTAGTGGATACCCCTGATCGCATTTTCTTTTCTGATTGCTCTAGCTAGGACTTCCAAAACTATGTAGAACAGGAGGGGTGAGAATGGGCATCCTTGTCCAGTTTTCAGGGGAAATGGTACCAATTTTTGTTTGTTTAGCAGTATGCTGGCTGTGGGTTTCTCATTGATGGCTCTTACTATTTTGAGGTATGTTCCATCTATGCCTAGATGTTGAGGGTTTGTATCAAGAAGGGGTGCTGGATTTTATCAAAAGCTTCTTCTGCATCTAATGAGATAATCATGTGGTTTTTGTTTTTACATTTGTTGATGTATTTAATTATGTTTATGGTCTTATGAATGTTGAACCAGTCTTG
>CAUYQG010063382.1:0-14819 GCA_963574415.1 Tarsius wallacei
TGATAAGAGGTGTTATTTATTTTAAACGATGACCGGACATGGTGTCTCAGCCTGTAATCCCGGCACTTTGGGAGGCTGAGGTGAGTGGATTGCCTGAGCCTGGGGGTTCAAGACCAGCCTGGGCAACTTGGTGAGACCTCATCTCTGCAATAAATCACAAAAACTAGCCAAGCATGGTGGCATGTGTCTGTAGTTCCAGCTACTTGGAAGACTGAGGTGGAAATATTGCCTAAACACAGCAGGTCAAGGCTGCAGTGACTGCGAGCGTGCCACTGCACTCCAGCCTGGGCAACAAGAGTGAGACTTTAATTCAAAAAAGAAAAAAAAAAGGTATTTATTCACATTGTTTAACTCTTGTAAGACTATTTTGGGACTCAAAGATATAAATCTAAAATTATTTGATTTATACTTAGCTTATGACAATCTAATTCAGAAGCTAGTGAAGATTTTTTCCTTCAGACTTCTTACCATTTCAATCCTAACTTCTTCATCCATACTATAACTAGATTATATCTCCTTTAAGACAAGAGTGTTTGCCATGTCTCAGGGGCTCAATTCCCTCTCTACACTTGACAAAATTCTGCCTTCTGTCAGGAGAAGGATAAAAAGGATAAGCTGATACTCTGATATTTCTTATGAAACTATTAATTAACTATTAAATGATGATAGATAATGTCAAATAACATTTAAAGCTACCTTTGAATGGCTTGCTATGGTGCCAGGCCTCTTACTAGACAATCTATGTACCTCATCTCATCTACTTCTTATAGCAAGTTCTTAAAGTGTGTCATTTCCAAATAAATCCTGGGAAAATAGAGGCTCAGCGACATGGAATGATTGCCTTAAGATCACACAGCTGATTAGCAGTAGAGTTCATTCCAGCTTAGCTCCATCTTGTTCCAAAATGTGTGAACCTTTTCGACTGACTCCCTAAAATGGAATTGCAGAGGAAGGTTACTGCAGATAAGCTGAATAATCAACAGGTGACCATATCAAATTAATAATTATCTATTCCAAACCCATAGGAGACGTAGTGCTAAACCCCAAGAAGGTAAAGGAAATGGTAGCTGAGAAAGTGTACCTTCAGGTGTCTGAAGATCTTTTCAGAGAGACAAACCTTGTATATTCAAGATCATTAAAATATGATGTTAAAAAAATGGCAATCAAAGCCACTCTTGTCTCTGACTTCATTTGAATAATTGCTCCTTAACTAGCAAGTGGAAAAGAAAAAGTCCAGACCCATAAGACTTCAGAGTTTGCTTTTTTAAAAAACACTGAGAGAAAAGAAACACTATGTCCATGCATACATATACACACTCACACATATACTGTGTATATAATATATGTAGATATAATTAATGAAATGCTAAAATGAATATAATTAATCTCAAAACACAGTGTAGAGAACAAAGTGTATGTGGTCATGATACAGCAATGTTTGTTGTGAGCAACTATGAATATTTCATGTTTTTTTGGACATACATCTTTTTGTGTGAATTTCATTGTTTCCCTATTCTTCACAATGCCAGTATTATTGGATACTTAGATAAGACATCAATTAAGAATTTAGAATGTTGTTGGTACGAATGATGAAGAGGAAAAGCAGAGTAAGGCAGATAAAAGAGGAGAAGGGCCTTATTCCATGTAGAAGAAGAGGCTCACATCCACTAAATGTAAACAAGGAGTATTGTTTTTTAATTTGCTGGTAACAGCCATTATGAAGTGGGGAGAGTATTTAGTGTCGAGCAACTAAGTAAAACAGAAAAAAGACTTGGATCTGAATTCTGGTTCTGTCATTTAGTAACTATTTGAGCTTATACAAGCTAATTAATTATGCAAGTTCAGGTTCCCCAACTCTAAGTGACTATAATAATTATTTCATAGGGTTGTTTTTGTTGTATTAAATGAGATATTATTAAAAAGCACTTTAACATTTTAGCCCTTCTGAAAATATTAGTCTTGCTGCCTTTAGAGCTAACTGTGCAAGTGATTTAATTTTCTATATCAGTAGAGATGTCCACTCATTTGGATAGAATAAGACTGTGCTGAACTTTTACAGCTATGCTTATTCTGGATTCTGGGTTGTTGCTAAACTCGCAATTATTTCTAAAACAGGTTTATTGTTGTCAGTATTGTTTTAGCCACTTCCACGTATTCTTATTAGTGTTCTTTCATTGTTTTAACCACCCTTAGTGACCTTTCCTACTAGTATTGTTTTGACATAAGTACTAAGTTCACCATAGAAGTTATTTTACTTTTGTAGTAGAATGCTTTTTACTGCAAATGAGAAAATACACACACACACACACACACACACACGCACACACACACACTCACATAACAGCAATAGAAAACAATAGAAAAACCATATAATCTTATATAACAGGAAGTCCGTGGGTAGGGCAAGCTACAGGATTGGTTGATTCAACAGTTCAAGAGCAGGCATTCATTTTTTCTCTCTCCACTATGGCTGTTTTCAGCAACTTGGACAACATGATTCATGTCACATTTGGTGGACATGAGCTCTTCCACATGGAGTTAAGTTGTTCTCATTCATTCTTTTGAGCTATCTTAATATATACGCTTACTCCTGGATAATCCAGTCATGTGCTGATTGACTTCATCTAACCAGAATGTACCTCTAGCGTTACATGCAGAATGGAGGAGGGGTTCTTCATGGAATGTCTACAGAGCAGAAGCATGTTGGGTAGGCAATCAAGAGAATCTACTCAATTTTTCCACAGATTTTCTTCCACATGGATCATTTAGATGTAGCTCTACAGAAGTAGGCCTTTGGAAAAAAATCTAGGGAATTTTCCCAAGGCCCTTCAACTCAAGGTCTTCCAAGATGTTGTATTTTGGGTCTTTTAAATGTATTACAAACACATTTTAGAAAACAAAATATGAATCGATGAGTGACTCACGAAATCCTTTCTTCATAGGAACAAATTTCTAACTATAAGATTTAAAAAGGAGCATGCACAAGCTGTGTTCGATCATCTCATGCAAGAGAGAAAGAACTGCAAATTTAGAATCTTTGAGGAAGATCAGAGATTTAGAACACTCCTTGCTATGAGACAAAATACTTTGGAAAATGTTAGAGTGAGTATTATTTTTAACTGTTTTAAACGAAAGAAATATAGTGTCGTGTCAATCATAGTAGCAGCTAGTTTGGGACATGTATTCTTTACACTGAAGTAGCAAGGATGTTTATATTTTAAAAATATATTTGTTAGAATAATAAACATGTAAGTTTTCATTTTTCCAAGTGATTATAATATATTTATATCGCATATTGTACCTTTCAATGCATTTTATGTGTACTGTCATTTTGTTATTGTACTTTATTTTATTTTGAAGTCTACCAATATAAAAATGTAGGTTATATTTATTCAGAATCATTTTTATATTTTTAATGAGACATATGTGAAGGTTATAGTTTATTTCTGAATAAACATACTTTGAATATTTACCAACCACTTTCTTGAAAGATGAGAATATTTCATGCTTTTTTCCTTTAAAAAATTTGCATAATATTTTAATGACACTGTAAAATTACCAGTTTGAAATACAGAAATCACAATAAAACATGTCTTTTAGACCCAAATTTTGATTAATCAAATTTGATAAAGCTATACATATCAAATTTTTACATTTAGTGAAATGATTCCATCCCATTTTATGTTTTGCAATAGCTTTTGTTACATTTAATTGTAATATATTAGTACCATAGTTTGTTCAATATATTTAAAAATGGTACTTATTTTTGAGGGGCATAATGGGAACATTTCCTTAAAAATAAAAAAATTATCCTGTACATTATTAAAACTAGTTTCTGTGAAAGAATTTTAAGGCACGTGTACTATCATAATATATTTTTATCGACTATTTTTTCACCCTTATGTTTGTGTATTCAAATTTAATATTTATATATTAAATTATGATATATTTTTAAGTGCCTTTTCCTTTTTATTTGTTAAAAACAGTGTCAGTAAATTTTTAAAAAAGATTACTTGGCACAAATGTACATTGAATGAACAAGTGTGTGGCTGAAAGAACACACCATCTTTCGTGCTATTGCTGTGGTTTGTCCTATAAGAAAATTATTAATAAAAGAATAATAGTTTTATTAATAGCAGTGCTAAGAAACATTCTTCCATTTTAAACATGGCCGTTACTTAGAAAAAGACTTTTTTGACCTAAAAATATGAAAATAATTGGTGCCATCTAGTGGCGATACATGATGCCTCCTTTTGGAGGAGATCCTGACACCGATGGCCGAGTTTCAAACATGTGAGATATGAATGGATTAGGAGGGCTTAGACTCCAATGAGCCTCTCAAAACAAGAAAACTTGTTATTTACCAACCTAAGCATCATTCCCCACCTCATATTTTATCACAGCAGTAAAATTAGTTATTTGAATTCAGCCACATTTTCCAGTTGTACTGGTGCTGAGAACACAGTGGGGTCTCAATAATCATTTATCTACTGGCATTTCAACACTTTAATGGAACAGAAATAATTAGTAAAATGGCAAAATATGGTCAGCATGAGAGAGATGAATAAAAAATCCTGCATAGTCAGCCTCCAAATTACTGAGATTTGCATTTCTTTTCATCAAAAAACCTGTCCCTGCCTTTCCACATCCAAGTGCACCCATCCCCAGCCACTTAGAAGCGTCATACAGTCTCGTGTTGTGTGTGTGTGTGTGTGTGTGTGTTTTCCTGAGAACCAATATTTATCTGAACTTGTTTTGTTCATTTATTTTATGCCTGTTTGTCATCTGCCTATCACCTGTTAGAATACTTTATTCTCTATGGAGACAGAAAATTTTCTGTCATATCCTTCTCTGTATCCTAAAAGCTCAGAACTGTGTCTGGCACAGGAGATGCATTCAATAAATAACTTTTGAATGAATGAATTAGCAAATGTGTGATTGGAGACTTTTTGGTAATTTTTTGCTGGCCACACGCATGATATTAACTAGAAGCAGGAACATTTTAGATATACTTCTCAAACTGCGCCAGCCTGATACTCCTGTTACTTTAGCAAACATGCTGTGTTCAGAAGCTAAATCTCTCTCTCTCTCATTCTTGTTATCTCTTTGATAATACATAAGAAATTTGCCATCTAGTCTGTCTCCTCTAATAAAAATGATTAAATTGTCTATTGCTCTTTAGCACTTAAAGATTCTGTTAAATATCTCAACAGTGTTTGTCAAATAGCACTAAGTTTACATGAAGTTACCACTTATCAGTTTCTTGGATAGTTCTTTGTTGGACATTCACTTAATATAACCAGAAGTATAGAGTTTGAACATGCAGGTTTTAGAGATGGATATACCTCATCAATGATACCATTTATCTATGATTATGATCGGTTATTGGGTATTAAATAGACAATGTGATTCCTTGTTGCAAACCTGGTCTCATCCCTGTTTAGAAACTGGATGAGTTTGTAAATGTGTATGTGATGTAAAGCATTCCTGGAAAAAAAAAGTTTACTAAGGCATCATTATAAATGTAGTGTTACTAATCTGGGGTGGCCCCTTTGGGCAAAAGAATTGATCACATTTATGAATCATCTGCAAGGATTGTTTAATAAAATACTTTATAAAAGGCACAGTAGAGTTAATAGAGGATGTGAGAAAACACTATAGATTTGTAAAGACAAACAGCTAATAAAATAGTTCAAGGAAGAATACACACAGTCTTCAGATAACATACAACATGGTTCTGAAGTTAAATTCAGTCTCTCTTCAGTAAGCAATTCCATGTCAGATAACTTTAAATGGTAAATTTTGTTTTCTTTCATGGCATTTTTATCCACTGCCTAGAATTTGCTAATGCAATTGCTTAAGGTTAAAATTTTGGTATAGCCTATTGCGCTGAGGACGACAGCCCCAGCTACTGATGTTCCTCTTTGCTTTTGGAATGATCTGTATAAAACTAGACCTTACTGACGGTGTTTTAATTTGTTACGTGCTGTCCTCTGAAGTCCCACTGTCTTGTCTGTGTTGATGTACTTCTCTGTGTGTTCTTCCCATGGTGTTGCTCACCTCTCTATAATTTAAATTCTGAAAGGAGTACAACGAACTACACTGGAATAACAGTTTCCAGATTGAGTTCTAGCACAGACAGTCTCTCAGTGCCCTGCAGAATGTATTGGCTTTTATTTTGCTTCATAATTTCTCTCTTTAATAACTTTATTTTGTTATTAAATATAAAGTGACTTTTTAAAATAAAGATTACATAAGTAACCTATGTGCAGGTGAAGTTTGGGCCTCCAACTGGTCCTCATTTCCCCTGGTTTAGTACCAGATACACTTTGTGTTGTTGTGTGCCCACTCCATCCCATGGCAGTGTCGCGCAACTGCCAATCTCTTCCTTGTGTTATTGTGATAAATGTTCAGGTGTCACTTATGAGTAAGAACATGTATTTGATTCTTTTGTTTCTGTGACAGATCACTAAGTATGATTGTCTCCAACTCCATCCAATTTACTGCAAAGTCCATGAGTTTGTCCTTCTTTACAGTTGTGTAATATTCTGTCATGGATATGTACCTCTCCCCCTGGATTTAGCAGTCTCCAATTTGACTATTAAGCTATTTCTTGATACTTTCACATGGAAAATGCAGGTTTGAACACACGGGTTTTTGGAGATTTATCTATTATTATGATCAGTTATTGGGTGTTAAATAGTGGAAAGACAATGTGATTCCTCATAGCAAACCTGATCTCGTCCCTGTCTAGAAACTGGATGAGTTTGTAAATGTGTATGTAATGTAAAAGTATTCCTAGAAAGAAAAAAGTCTTAATAAGGCATCATCATAAATGCAGTTTTATTATTCTGGGGTGTCCTCTCTGGGCAAAAGAATTGATCACATTTATAAATCATCCTTTCTAGCTTAATACAGAGGCAGTTATTCACTTCCTCATTGGACCACCCAGTCTTGAAATATTAGAAACAAATTTAATCTCTGAGATAATTGTAAAGATTATTAAAAGTTTTATATAATTTTATTTATTGAGTACTACTTTAATATTAAGCTCATTTTATGAATACTACTGTATTCAAGGCACTCAACATTGGATGGCAAAACCCTAACCTCAATTTTAAAAATGCATCAAGGTTATAAAAGATGTACAAAACACACTTGAATAAATAACAATACTCAAATTACAAGCAGTAAATTATGCCACTCATTCATTGCCCCCCAAAGTTAGAGATTATTATGATTTAAAAACGTTCCATATTCTGTGGTCTCAATAGTAGGAAATAAATGTATGATAAACCTGGAAACATTTCCATGAACTGACCAATGACTCTCCCAGGCAAGAATAATATGCTTTAATGATAACTCTCCTGTCACCAAACTATTTTAATAAAACATGAAATTTTAAAAATTTCGGAACATACTTTACATAATTAACATTTCTTTTAAAAGTACTTATGATAGGATTACACATCAATTAATCATGCATAATAACATGAATTAAGCTCATCATATTGCTTGTTTAAAGTACCTTGTTAAAATCTACCGCTCTTTTGAGGACTGAATATTTTAATTTGAGGACCCCTGTCAAGAGTGCTAATTTTGTGTCAGGAAACACTTCATGTTTTTGATAGATTCAGCACTTCCATGGTCCTAAGTACTTGGCAGGCAAGAGTAACCTAGAATATAGAGGAAGGATAGAGCATCGGTATGGGTGAATCCCAAATATAAATACAATATCTCTTGAATGTTTACTTAGTGCAATTCCATTAAACAAGGGAAGACACCTCTCTTCTCTTTGCATCTCTTCCTAACATATGTCACTACTTATGGATAAGTTTCAGAATTACTGCTAACATTACATTAAAGCATTGTCTGTATGAAATTTAAACAGGCTTTTTATTTTTGGCATTGATAATCAACCATCATTTTTAGCTTTTTTTTTTTTAACCACCTAGAGGCATCTATTGCAATTATTTGGCTGTAGTTCATTTCAGTTTTTCTACCATTGATATTTTTCTATATGATGGTGCTAATACTCAATGAACATAGATTAGATAATATGATTTTTTTAGGGAACATTCATTTTCCATTCACTTTACAATGCCTCCCCTCTCTTCTCCATACTGCAGAGTACCAAAAAATATATGATTTTCTCTTTTGATTTACTAAAATAATTGTTTCGAAATATCAAATGACATTCTTAAATATACCTTCATTGGTTATAGTTTATTAAATGTTTTATGTGTTACTAGACTCAGTTTGTAGCCATTTAATTTAGAATATCTATTGGTTGGCTTAGTGCAATGGTTTATGCCTCTTATCTCAGGACTTTGGCAGGCCATGGCGGGAGGAGTTCTTGCGCCTAGGAGTTTGAGACCAGGCTGAGCAACATAGCGAGACTGTTTCTAAAAAAAATACTAAAAAAAATTAAACTAGGTGTAGTGGGGTGCACCTGTGGTCCTGGCTACTCGAGAGTCTGACACAGGAGGATTGCTTGATTCCAAAAGTTTGAGGTTGCAGTGAACTATGACTGTGCCACTGCACTCTGACCTGGATAACTTAGTGAGACCCTATTTTGTACTTTGTTAAAGATATTAGTATCAGAGATTTACTACAGTTTTTAAAATGAAATAAGAAAGCTTTTTCCTTTTTTTAATGTTAAATTGCATGGGACAATTTCCATTCCTTAAAGGTTTGAGAAATTCTGCCTCGATACTGTCAAGATATCATAGTGTGAAGGATCTGATACCCTTGTAAGCTGAATAGTTAGCCGGCTGTAGTTTCACAAATGCTAGCAGAAGAAATGAACTTCCTGGCTGAGAGACAAAGGACTTTATTACTTACATAGCTTCCCTTTGGCTCCAAGTCTCATAGAAGTGATATGAAATTGATCCACGTGGATGTTACATATATATGAGAGATTTTTATCACAGCTGATAAAACCTGATTGTAGGAATCCCCCAATTTTATAAGGAGTCTTCTTGAAAACTTCCCCAACCTTTGCCTTGGAAGAAGACATTATATTTGCTATACAAACATCCTTGAAAAGGTAGTTCCCGATAAAAGCTGTCACAAAAAGTAAATTGTGAATTCATGGTGAATTGCCCCCAACAGATATTGGAGCTTGGCTCTTTTCTGATAAAAAGCTTTTAAATACTATATTAAATCTCATTTGTGCTTTTTGCATTGTTAATGTTTCCTAATTCTTCCTGAGTCAGTATTAGAAAGGTATATTTTTCTTAAAAATTATTTTAACAAGATTTGCAGTTTATTGCCATTAAGGCATATGAAATAAATTTTTTTCATTTCTTCTGCTTCTGTAGTTGAATTACTTCTTTGTGTGTGTGTGTATTTCCTTTTATTGATTAGCCTTGTCAAATCTCTGTCTTTTTGTTGTTTTTCATATACTTCGAACTCTTGTTTATAAAGATTAACTATTTGTGTTTTCTGATAGATTAATGCTAGCTTTTTTCTTTATTAATTATTCTCTTTGACTTTCATAAATTTCTTTTTCTCTCTCTCTTTTTTTTTTTTAGCCTCTTGTGTTTTCTTTTTTGGTTCATTCTTTTCTATTTAGCAATTAAAAATAAACTTTTAAAATAATCAAATGTCCTCTGAATGCAGTTTGGCAGTTTTAACATGTAGTGCTCTCATTTAATGTTTTTATTTGCACATTGACCCAGTCATAAGTTAGGTAGTTTAGCTGTCTTGAGTTCTTTTTGAGGGGGAAAGAAGTCAATAAATAAATAAATAAAATAAACTATTGTTTAGAAGACATTTTCGTCTTCACTATGTTGAAAGCACAGGGTGGTGAATTTTGTTTGCATTTATGTAAGCAGTCTTTGTTTAATTTACATGGGATCTTCAAATATTATCACTGCAACTATTGCTCGACAGATAACTTCTAAGCAAATAAATTAACTAAATCATTAGTTTAACCAGGCTAACTACAATTTTCACATACAGAAAATTCTCATATTTCAGTTCACTTAATCTGTCATAGGGTATTGGTGGT
Organism: Tarsius wallacei; assembly: GCA_963574415.1. Classification (NCBI taxonomy): domain Eukaryota; kingdom Metazoa; phylum Chordata; class Mammalia; order Primates; family Tarsiidae; genus Tarsius; species Tarsius wallacei. Next base: position 10,016 of record CAUYQG010063382.1, read on the forward strand.
GTATTAAATTTCCTACTTGATTTATTTCTGTTGATTTTGCTTTATTTATTTGTAGGCCTTGTTATTCAGTGCATATAGGCTGATAATTATTAAACTACCAGTTGGATTGTATTTTTTTATAAAATGGCACTTTCCTTTTACACTAAAGTTAGTATTATAGATAGATAGATTTTGTTTTTTGTTTTTTGTTTTGAGTTGAAGTCACTCTGTCACCCAGGCTAGAGTACAGTAGCACACTCACGACCACCCCAGTGTTGACCTGCTGGGCTCCAGCAGTCCTTCCACCTCAGCGTTTCAAGTAGCTGAAACTATAGGCACATGCTATCACGCCCCGCTAATTTTTGATTTATTGTAGAGACAGGTCTCACCAAGTTGCCCAGGCTGGTCTCGAACCTGTGGGCTCAAGCAATCCAATCACCTCGGCCTCCAAAAGTGCTAGGATTACAGGCTGGGCCACTGAGCCTGGCCATATTTCAATATTTTTAAACCCAACTATGTTGTCTCTAATAATTATTATTGTACCTTGTATTTGTATAGTACTTCATGCATTTTGAGAAAAAAACTTAAACATAAATCACTCTCATAAAATCCTTTCAAACAGGCTAAGGAAACATATGTGATTATCCCCATTTAAAGATGAAGAAACTTTGGTTCAGAGAAGTGACTAAAATTTAGAACTCATGGTTTTAAGTTCTTTTTTGTTTTCTTTCCATGACACCATAGCTGACAAGATTTAATTATATTCTATTCAGATGGTTAGGTGCTCAATGAATATTTTTGAGTGGATGGATACATTTATCCAAAAAGTTTTGTATCTAAGGACTTCGCCTCAAAGCATTTTGTCACTTAAAAGAGATGGAAGATTGCTGCAAGAACAAACATTAAACCTACAAATAAATAAAATAGGTAATTCTTACAAAACTATATATGTGATATTTACAGTTTTTAGGATTGTATTTCCCAAATCCTGTTTTACAAATTGGCATCAATCCAAGATGAAATTTCCAGGGATCAGCACCAAAACGAGAAAAATAAGGGCAATTGTTATGGACTGAGCTGTGATTCCCCTGAATGCCTGTGTGAAAGCCCTAACTCCATTGTGGCTGTGTGAAAGCCCTAACTCCATTGTGGCTTAAGAGACAGGGCCTATGGGGAGGTAAAGGAGGTTAAATGAGATCATAAGGATCGGGCCCTGATCCAATAGGAATGATGTTTTCATAGGAAAAGGGAGAGACCAAGGAAGAAAAGCATACACAGAGGAAAGGACATGTCAAAAGACAGGGAGAAGTTGGCCATCTGGAAGTCAGGAAGGGAGGCCTCACCAGAAACTAACCATGCCGACACCTTAATCTTGCACTTCCAGGTCCAGAACTGTGAGAAAATAAATTTCTGTTGTCTGAGCTACTGAGTCTGTGCTATTCTGTTATGGAAGCTGGAGTAGACATATAAGCAACATACTGAATTTTTAATATACAATTTATTCCATTTAAAGCCCTAGTCTTTATTCTTCTTGCTTTTTAACTATTATTAAAATATCCTCTTTTATGAAATTAAGGTGATAATAGAAGTTTGTTTGGAAAGATATGGATTAAAATATTTACTTAGGAAAATTAAAATTGCCCATCTAATCCTGTGCCATAATAGTTTGGAAATTTTATTAACCTATGACATCCAGAAGGTTAGAAGTCTCTGGAAAACAACCTGTGAGTAAAGAAATGATATGTTTTGGCCTGTTGACTTCAACCAGGACTGAAGCAGATGGGAACAATATTGTTCTAGTAGAAAGCAGGAATATGTTGGGTCAAAAATTATCAAATTATATTAAAGCAACAAAGAGGCAATTTTAATAGAGCACAGTCATTTGGTAGAACTTAACAGGAAAACATTTATTTTGAAATATTTATTGATATCCCATGTGCCAGGGATTGTGCCAAGCAATGGGGACATAACCATGAACATGATACACTTCATGCTCTGAAAGGTCTCATTGTCCAGTTCTAGAAAAGAGTGAGGGAACTTCAGTGGTGAAGGTGGACACACTGTCCCAAAGCAATGCAAGGGAGAGGCCCCAACCCAGCATGGAGGGTCCTGGTAGGTAAAGATATTTCAGGAAGAGTGAATGGTATGTAAACAACAGACAAGAAATGGGAAAGTGTGTGAAGGAAGTAGTGACATTGATGGAGGCTTGTCATTTGGAGACACTCTTCTAAAAAGGAAAAAGAATGATCAATGAGGTTAATTTGGAATGAGAGAGAATTGGTTTGGTGTATATCTTGGTTTTACATATGTTGGTATTTTTGTTAATTTTGGTTTGGATTGTTTGTGTTTTTAACAGAATAGGAGAGAGAGACATAAGCATGCATTTAAGCAAAGGAGAAGTTGCAGAAAAGAAAAAAAAAAGAAGGAAGGAAGGGAGGGTAGAAAGAAGGAAAAAGAAAAGAGAAAGAGTAAGAGAAAAAAGAGGAGAAGGAAGGAAGGAACAGAGGTTGGAACTCTGAAAAAGAAATAAGAAAATTGTTGAGTCACTAATTCAGAAGACTAGTGAAAGACACAAGTAAAGGGTGTCATGACTAGGAAAAGCTGCCGCACCCTGAGACTGACAGAAATAAGGTAGAGATCATGGTGGCAGTAGATAACATGACAAGAATTCCTGAGAAGTGAGACAGATCATAACTGGTAGTCTCAACTTCCTTTGCGCAGTAGAGACAACAGTCTGCTAAAAATGAATCAGGGTTTGAGATAAATGGGAAAAGTTCAGAAGAATCACTGAGGAATGGAGATGGAGGAGTTCAAGCATGAGTCAAAGACTCCCCTGATGTTAGAGGGCTCAAATTGGTAATGGTTCCTATCTGCAAAGCTATGAGATTTTCTCCAGTGGTAATTAGACTTCACAAGGATAAAGAGAAAAGGTGAATTGTGGAGGTTTGGCTGGTTGAAGGAAATGAAAAGCCAACATACAGAGACTTGAGGGTGCATGTCAGAGAGTAAATAGTAACTCAACCCAGTTATGGAGGGAGGAATTTAGGACAGGAGACTGAGATCAGAATGAGGTTTTGAGGTTGAAGACTTCTGAAGGAAGCACTCTAGAGACTCAAAAGATCCAGATCGTGGCCCATTGATGGTCTTAGAATTGCAAAGTTACAGCGTACGAGTTGTCTGCAGAGACTTTGCCTCCTCTGGTGAGGCTGCCAGAGTTGGAGTGAAAAGGAAGTGTATAAGTGAGGGCTAGAGTCTTTAATGAATAAGGAGGAGCAACTGGAAATGGATTAATACACAGTTGACAGCCTCACTTCAAAAGAGATGGAAATGGCCAAGCACAGTGGCTCACACCTATAATCCCAACACTTTGGGAGTCTGAAGCAAGAGAATTGTTTGAGGCCAGGAGTTTGAGACCAGCCTGGGCAACATAGCAAGACTCCCATCTCTACAAAAAATAAAAAATATATATATTTAGCTGGGCTTAGTGGTGCATGCCTGTAATTCCAGTTACTCAAAGACTGAGGTAACAGTATCATTTGAGCTCAAGAGTCCAAGGCCGCAGTGAGTTATGATCATGCCTCTGTACTCCAGTCTGGGTTACAGAACAGGACCCCATTTCAAAGCAAACAAACAAAAAAGATGGAAGAATAAGGATTGGAAAACAGCAACTCAGAGTCAGAGGATTTCTCTCCCTGCGACTAACCTAGTAGAATATGAGAGCAAGATAAGACTGCAAAGGAAGAGGTGTGCTAAGAGGAGACCTAGGTCTCCACTAGGACCAGCAGGTGCAGAAATGGCTGCAAACACTGTGGGTATAAGAAAGAATGGGGCAGGGGAGAGAAGGACAGCAAAGAAGCAGGAGTAAGGAGTGCAGGCAACATGATGGGGGGGGGGAGTAGTAATTTACCTACTGAGCATGGGTTCTGTTCAGAAACTCACCAAGGACCTAGACTAGCCAGGTCCCTGCTTTCTGGGAGCTTCAGTACCAAATGTGCTTGGTAACTGAAGATTATGGAGAGCAGATTCATGTTCTCAAGTGACTACAAAATGACAGCTAATTATTTACATGTTATGTACTCTGGATGTGCTGTAAACAACATCCCATAAAAATTAAGGCACACTAGAAAATGCTTTTGGCTTTGAGCAGTTCCAGGTAGTACTGTGAAGCTAGCTGCAGTGTTAATAAAAAATCTCATAGTTTGGTTAGAAAATTCTAGCTTCATTGTCAGCCTTAAGTCTATGATAACTAGTCTTGAAGATGAGGCAGATCCAATTTTGCACTTGTCTGATGAAAGAGATAGAGATAGAGATAGAGATAGAGAGACACAGAGAGAGAGAAGGTCTCACTTTGTTGCCCAGGCTGGAGTGCAGTGGTGCAATTGCAGCTCACTGCAGCCTCAGCCTTCTGGGCTCAGGTGATCCTTCCACCTTAGCTCCCTTGAGTAGCTGAGACTACAGGTGCATGCCACCATGCCTGGCTAATTTTTTTTTATTTTTATGTTTTGTAGAGAAAAGATCTTACTATATTGCCCAAGCTGGTCTCAAACTCCTGGACTCAAGTGATCTTCCTGCCTTGGCCTCCCAAAGTGCTGGAATTACAGGCATGAGCCACCACGACTACTCTAAAGTATCTTCAAAGACAGGCACTGGCACAGCATTAGGGCAGTTAGGCATAGTGGTCATGAGAAACACTATCGTGTGGCAGTTGAGAGCACAGATCATGAAGACAGATTTGTGGGGTTTGGATTTCCTTCTGTCACTTACAATGTGGTTAACTATGGGCAGATTAGTTCACCTCTCTGTGCCTTAGTAAACTCACCTATAA
>CAUYQG010063388.1:0-10278 GCA_963574415.1 Tarsius wallacei
CTACGACTCCATCACAAGTGCTGAAAAATTTACTCTTTTGCCCCTTCCTGTCTCAAGGAAAAAGAAGGAAAGATTGTAGAGTTTGAGGAAGTTCTCCAAAATCAAGCTATTTATGAGGCTGTTCATATTCAATTTAAAGAATAACAATACAGGCCTGGGCATAATCCCAGCACTTTTAGAGACTAAGGAGGGAGGATTGCTTAAAGCCGGGAGTTCGAGACTAGCCTGGGTAACATAGTGAGACTTCGTCTCTACAAAAAAAAGGAAAAATTAGCCAGGCGTGGTGGTGCACATGGCTGTCATTTCTGCTACTTGGGAGGCTGAGGCAGGAGGGCCACTTGAACTCAGGAAGTTGAGGTCGCAGTGAGCCATGATCATGCCACTGCACTCCAGCCTGGATGGCAGAGTGAAATACTGTCTCAATCAATTAGTCAATAAAGATATAAACCCTTGGTGGTCCACTCCTTGCCACAAAGTTTTGGAACCATACACTTTGGAAGCTACTTTATTTTTCTCAACGACTCAGCTATTTCAGCTGAGAGTATCACGGATGTTTCCTGTTTGTTGGACCTTAGACTAGAAAGTAAATGAGTATCATAACCTAAGATATTAGCTCCTGATTCATTCTGTTTTATTTTCTTCCCCCATCAGTATCATGTGTGCTCTCTAACCCAGGAGAAGACTGTGCTGCAGGCCCCTATTGTGTGAAGACATCTTCCGTTTCCACTTCCTGTTTCCAAAAGTCTGCACCCTTGGGATGGGAGTGGGAGCGGGCCTGCTCAGGAGAGTAGACTCCCAGGTCCTGGGGCGGGGCCAGGGTTGCCAGAAAAAATTCAGTACTGGTCTAGTTAAAGTTGAATTTCAGGCCTGGCGCAGTGGCTCATGCCTGTAATCCCAGCACTTTGGGAGGCTGAGGTTAGAGAATTGACTGAGCCCATGGGTTCAAGACCAGCACAGGCAACTTGGCAAGACCTCATCGCTAAAACAAATCAAAAAATTAGCCAGGTGTGGTAGCGCACACCTGTAGTTCCAGCTACTTGGAAGGCTGAGGCTGAAGGATCACCTAAGCCCAGCAGGTCGAGGATGCAGTAGCCACGAGTGTGCCACTGCACTCCAGCCTGGGCAACAGGGTGAGAACTCCAACTCAAAAAAAATAAAGTTGAACTTCAGACAAGCAGATAAATTTTTAATATGAGTATGTATGCCTCAAATATTGCATAAAGCATACTTTTGCCCAAAAAAAGTGATTTGTCTAAAATTCAGATTTAACAGTGTCCTGTATTATTTGCATTTGCTAATTCTGGATACTTTGTGTAGAGGGGATGGGAATCTGTAGTCAGTGGAGACTCAAGTCTGGTCCCTACACTGGGAGGTGGAGGTAGCAGAACATGCAGGGGACACAGAGCCCCTTGGGAGGCTGGACCAGACCCGAGGGATTGTGAGGTCATAAGCAATGGTCATCTCGGAGGCATTTCAAGCACTAGAGCGCCACCAGAATAGCTCGCTCTTCTTAAACCTTCCAGGCTGTGACATGCCTTTCTGTCTTCCTCTGCCTGCCCTGCATTTCAGTGGAGGGAGGGTTGGTCCCCACTTTCATTCCCTTCCCCAGGACCAGTGTCCTACTCTTCTGCTGAGAACAGGAGACTGAATGTTAACCACAAGATTTGCAGTGTCATGGATGTAGACAATTGAGATCTCCTGAAACGGGATCTGTGTTCCCCCAGAGACCATGATTCCATAGCACAAATGATCATCAAACTTAAATATATACAGATGAGCTGCAACAGCCAGGAATGCTGATCATTTCTTTTGAAAGCATCGTGTGTAAGGAATTCATATGTATGTTTCATAGCCATCAATCGGCAAACATAAACAGCCACCATTTCTGCATGGCACATCAGAGCACTGAGCCTCCCTGGTGCTGTCTGCCCTTGCTTAGTCTCCCTCATCAGTGCCATGATTATTTAAGGACTCAAGCAATCTGAAGGTCTAAGACTTCTTGTCTGCAAAAGTCAAAGTCTCTTCATGGCTGGCCAAGGCTCTCAACATCCTGTTGTGGTTTTGCAGTTGTGGTCCTTGGTGGCTTTAGTCTGGAAGCACCCTCATCGAAGAATCAGAGACATCTCATCAGGGTAAGTTTCAGAGAGATGAGGAAGAGTATGGCCATTGTAGGTGTTTCTGCCCTAGATGACCTGCAGATCCTGCTAGTTGATTAGGATAGCTTCTCAACTGGTTTCTATCATGATGAACACAAAGAACAGAAACACTTGTAGGGGCCTATGAGGTATGAACAGGAAAGACTGTTACTTTTCAGGGTTCCTTCACACAAACATGCTTCCTAGGTTCCTGTGAAATTGGGAGTCAGAAGCTCTACTTATCTCTTGATGAAAGGTCTTTTTCTTCACCTGCTAAGAGGGTAGGCAGGGTTGAGATTTCAGCTTGCTAAGATAATATAGATCAGAAGAGCTTGTCATACGCTTCCCTGTGATAAATACACAAATGGCAGCTAAACGTTCACAAGGGAGGCATCAAACCCAAAGAACTGGTAGATAAACAAAACAGACACTACAATTAAGAAGAGAGGCAAGGCCAGGCACAGTGGCTCAAGCCTGTAATCCCAGCAAATTGGGAGGCCAGGGCTAGAGGATGGCCTGAGCTTAGGAGGTTGAGATTAGCCTGGGCAACTTGGCGAGACTTTGTCTATAATAATTAAAAAAAAAAAAAAGCCGGGCATGGTAGCGCACACCTGTAGTTCCAGTTACTTGGAAGGCTGAGGCAGAAGGATTTCCTGAGCCCAGCAGGTCGAGGCTACAGTGGCCGTGAGTATGCCACTGCACTCCAGCCTGGGTGACAGAAGGAGACTCCAACTCAAAAAAGAAGAAAAGAGGCAAGTACAGCAGCAACCTAAACTGTGAACATATCACTATCATTTTATTCTTTAGTAAAATAATTTACCAAAGGAATTCTTGTCATCTCATATCCAGAGTGACCATTTGTATATTTGTGCCACGAGGGTTTCTGTACATTGCTAATAAAAAGACTCAAGTAAATATATGTGTCAACTGTATTTTAATAGTTCACCACCAATCACTAGGCACTATTCTGATGTGTTTACCAAATATAACTCATTTTAATTCTTACAAAAACCCTCTGAAGTGCTGTCACTAACCTTATTTCATAGCTGAGGAAACTGAGGCACACAGACATATGTAACCTGCTCAGCATCACCCAGGTTGTGAATGGTGGAGTTTGGGATCATGGTTATAACCCATGCTACAAATCACATTTCTATACCAATTGGGCAAACACTGCTTGTTTTCACAGAAACATGCAAATCCTCTTAAGGAACATATTTGTAGATACAGACAATGTCAACCAAGATCATAGAATCAATAGAACAAGCTTGGTGAGACATATAACTCAATGAGAGACAATCCAATTTTTTAGACGTTTTAAAAACAAAATATAAAGAGTTCAGGAGAAAAAGAATTTTACTACTCACACTCACACATTCATTTCCCAGCTTTACATAGTTATGAAACAAAAGGCAGCCATTCATTTCCTGAGGATTGTGTCATCACTTAAACATTGTCATGGTTTTGGTAGGGCATGAAGTCATGATGTCTGGATGCAGTTACAGTAGCCTGGGTCCTTATGTAACACTTACGAACTTAGAAATGTGCCATCATTTGGAGAAAGGAGAAAAACAGAACCTTGGAAGGACATGGCAAGGCTGTGCCCACCACTGTTGCCTTCCATCGGCCCAATGCTGCAGGTGTTAATTGGTATTTTAACGTAAGGGTGATGGTGTTTCATTTTGTCTCATTATCACGTGAATTTCAAGGTGAAATGAAAAATGTGATCTCTTGGGAATTTGTTAGACAGTAGTAGATGGAATACATTTTTTGCATCCTGAAATAAAGTCCAAGTTCATTCTTGCTTTGACTCATAGCTTAATCATCCCCAGGGTCTCAAACTTTTTGGTCTCCTGACTTCCCCTTACACTCTTAAAAAACTACAGAAGATCTCAAAGAGTTGTGTTTATCTATGTGTTATATCTATTAATGTTTACTGTATTAGATACTAAAATTTTAAATTGTTTAAATATCTAATTTAGCATACCATTAAGTGTTCATTTTAAAGTTATATAATAATCCCATTGTGTATTGATATAAATATTTCATTTAAAGTAACTACATTTTTTCAAACATGAAAAAAATGGCATTATTTTATAATTTTACAAATGTCTTTAATATTTGACTAACCAGAAGAGGTCATATCTGTCTCTGTATTCAGTCTGTTGTAATATGCTTTGTTTGAAGTATATAATCTGGCTTCACACAGATACAAAGTTGGAAAGGGAGGAATATTTTTAAAGCTTTTCAAGTCATTGTAGATATTGTTTGATACTACACCAAAACTCTACAAGTATACTTAAAGGTTAGTTGAAATATGGCATCGAAGTATAGTAATGAAGTTTTTGTACTTTGTTATTAAAATTCATTGCTCTGTCTTAAATATGACCTTGAGCATCATAAATGGATCCTTTAAAACTATCTGTAATATTGGCACATACTGTACTGAGTTCCTTGAAGATCTAAATGTTGATCTAATTCCTTATACAATATTTTTTAAATCACAGTTGTTAATATTATCAATGATCACCTCAGAAAGTCTTTAACTAGTGGGAATTGTCAAGCTCACGGTGGCAGTTCCAAGTTTTCCAATATTCTATGTTCTCACAAAAGCTCCAAGTTTATCAATGGCAGCAAATACTGTCGGTTGCTTTCTGTGAAGTGAGGAGTTCACTTTGTTCCTTTGCAAAACTATGACTTGCAAATACCCAAGACTGAATAACCCACATCTGATGAAAAAAGCCGCTGGTTCATTTCACAACTTAACACACAAATGCTTTTCCAGAAGACAATCGTAAAGCAGAAGTGCTTTACGTGTTTTTCATTCACTCACTCAGAATATTCAAAAGACATGCATTCAAAGGTCAAGATTTCATAAAATTAATCATTTTTACTGCTATAAAAGGACATTCTTAATTGGAACTGGCTTTTTTTTTTCCTCAAGTGTGACAGTGAAAAGCATAATGGCTACAAGTACAGTTTGATATGACTGGCTTGATTCATACCAGGCACCAGCAGTTTCATCACCATTACTTTTGCAACTTTAGTGCAAATGCCTAGAAAGCTGACAGGGCAAATAATGTTTTAGTACCATTGTGCAAATAGTCTTCACCTTGTAGATGTGCTGGAAGTAATCCTGGGGTTCCTGGACCAAACTTTGAAAAGTACTACTTTCCACCAGCCCTGGTCTATGCTGGTTCAATTATTGCTTCTGGTACCAGAAAATAACTTTATAGCATAACTCAACTCTAGAAAATATTATTTTTTTAAAAAACACTTTGAGTCATGTTTGCCTGTGGTTAATTCTTAAAGAAAAGGTGGTTGTATTGTGTTCAGTGTTTATTAGCTTACATAATTCCACTCTTTGAAATAGCAAAGAAATGTCTGAGTTGTTCAATGATTTTTTTTATTAAGTTGCTCACTACATCTTAAGAATAAATATAAACTTTGAGATGTTTCAGAATGTGATTTTCATTATTTGTGCACTCTATGATGCTGCAGTCTTAACTTCTTTTAACAAGGGTAATACTATGTTTGCATTATAAAAGAAACAGCAAAAAGTATGCAGCCAACCGTGTAGGTTTGTTTATGAGTTATTTTATTTTAAATAACACATTTGATAAATCAGGGGGAAAAAGTCCTCTTTGGGACCTTTTTATGAACATAATCATGCCTACAATAAAATGAATTATTTTCAAGCTTTATTTCCAGGGAGCACCTTAGGGTATCTCTTAAATGAAAATTCTATGACACCCTTCACACTGGAATTGTGTGAGGCCTACCTGTATAACTTTATCTTAGTATGAAAGGCATCAGGAGAGGCTGGGAGCATAGTGGTTATGACCTTAGGTTTTAGAATCACAGACGTTTTGAATTGCTGCACTATTTATTATCTGGGTAACCTTGGACTTGGTACAGATCTTCTAAATGTTGACACAGTTCAACATTTAATATCCTAAGCCTTTGTTGCCACAGCTGTAAAATGGGATAATAATTATATGAGCCTCTAACTCTAGATTACTTCAGGGCCACTATGAGCATTATATGACTCTAAGTTTGCGAAGGTAAGTTTTAGCACATTGGCTGGTGCTTAGTATGAGTTGCCTAGGGCCAGCAAAGCAAAGCACCACAAACCAGGTGGCTTAAACCACAGAGATCGATTGTCTCACAGTTCTGGAGACTGGAAGTCTCAGATCAAGGTCTCCACAAGGCCAGGCTACCTCTGACAGTGCTAGGGGACAATCTGTTCCAGTCCTCTCTCCTGACTTCTGGTAGTTCCTGGGTTATGGTAGCATTACTCCTGTCTTTAAATGGTGTTCTCCCTGAATGTGTGTCCAAACTTCCTCCTTCTATTAGGACTCCAGCCAGTAATATTGGATGAAGGGTCTACCCTGCTCCAGTATGACCTCATCTCAACGAAATGAATGACCTTGTGTCCAAATAGAGCCACATTCTGAAGTAGTAGTGGTCAGAAAGTCAGTGTGTGAATTTTGGCAGGACAAGGATACAACCCAACCCATCATTCAGTAGATCCTCAATACATGTCAGTGTTTTTGTTTTTAATTGTCACGTCATTGATGGTGGTGTATGGCAGTGCAGATATCTCTTAAACAATAAACAATGGATAGGAGAGGTTGGAACTAAGGATTATTCTAAAGTGTCTGATTTTGACAACTAGATTGGAGCTGAAGGTGAAAACTTAAAAGGAGGAACCTGGGGGGTGGATGGGTCAAGGCTTGTATTCGTCCGTTTTTGGATCGCTATAAAGGAATACCTGAGACTGGGTAATTTATCAAGAAAAGAGGTTTATTTTTCTGTAGACTGTATAAGAGTCATAGTGCCAGCATCTGCTTCTGGTGAGGACTCGGGAAGCTTCCAGCCATGGCGAAAGGGGGGCAGGTGTGCCACGTGGCCAGAGAGGAAGCAAAAGAGAGGGAGAGGTGCCAGACTCTCTTAACAATCAGCTCTTGTGTGAACCAATAGAGCAGGGGTATACTCATCGATGTCAAGAAAGCACCAGCCAATCATGAGGGACCCGCCCTATGACCCAAATGCCTCCCTCTGGCTCCACCCACACCATGGGGGATCACATTTCAACATGCAATTTGGGGGGGATAAATATCCAAACTATAATGGGGTGTGATTTTTTTTTTAATTTAGAGAAACTTTGTTTAGCTGAATTGGTGTAGGAAGTAAAAGTTGATTGTAAATAAAAACTTAAAGAGAATTGTGGCTGCCATACAGCTTTGCAAGACATCAGAAAATGAATGTTTTGTCCGCATATGACATACATATGTGTTCATTCATTCAACAGATATCTGTCAACCGCCTGTTTTGTACCAGGAATCAGGTAATTTTGCTCCATGTTATCAGGTGCTGGGGAGATTTGGTGAGCTTACAAGTCGTAAAGCTAGAGATATGTTTGGAGAAAAATGAGTAAACTAATTTGATAAGAGTCATGAGAAAATTCTGGAGAGCTAGACCAGACCCAGACAGAAGGTACCAGAGTTTTTTTCTTTCAGTTTAGTCTGCCATTCCCAAAAGTAACAGAAAACCATTGAGAGCTCTGAGCAGGAAAATGGCATGTACAAGGCTGTATATTAGGAAGACTCAACTTAAAATAATTGTGTGATGGATGGGAAGTTCTGGATATTGGCACAGTGAACTGGGAAGGTGATTAGCTTCATGTGAACTACAGGAACAGGATAAAATTTGGGGCCAATAATTAGGAGAAAAATGTGATGGTATTTGGAGACTGAACGTAAACAGGGAGAGGACGTCAAGATTTCCTCCAAGGTATCTAGCCTAGGACGGTGGGAAAATGCAGTATTATTGAAAAAAATAAGGAAAGGGAAATTTGGAGGGGAAATGGATTTGTGGGAAGAAACGGTTCCTAGGCTAGACCATTTGCCTTCAGTTGACAGTGCTGGTTGGTGGAGGAATCCCCAGGGTGGAGTGGTCAGGAGAGTGTCATAGAGACAGAGGGACAACACTTGACACCAGCCAGAAGGCACACCATTCCTTGAAAACAGTTAACCCAAATCCACAATCACTTCTCTTTGCTTCTCTTCATGTATCCAACTTTTGCTCCCTGTTAATGTAACTTCATCTGTCAAGACTCTGATGTGGGTGACATGTTAACTCCCTAGGACTCTGCTAAAATCAACAGTTCCGTGAAATTTCACAAAACCAGCTGCCAGCACACAATTCTTCAGGGGGCTCAGTATGATCTACTTTCCTGTAGGGAGGTAAAGAAACAACTAAGGTTACTTTATGTTAAAACCATCAAGGTCCTTAAAAACAGTCAAATGTTGATTCCTCTCTTTGTAAAAGACAGATCTGAACATAAGACTCAGACCAAAGCACCAAGTTGACTTCAGATATCATGTAAAAGGACCAATAATGAGTAAAACACGTGTCCTCAAGGAAGCCCAGCCCTTTATACAATTCTTTCATAGTTTTCAAAAAGTTCTTTCTGTAGGTCAATTATAGTTGCATTCAGGTTCATTTGTTGAGCAGATCCTACAAAATGTTGGGTGTTGATTCATATGTGGTCTCTTATATTTGGATGAAACGTAATTCTCAATATACAAAAGTGTTATTTGCAGCAGGAAAGCCATGGTAGAGATAGAAACTCTAGAGGGCCAGCAGTCATTTTTTGTTGGAACTGCAGATGAGTATGGAATGCCCTGTTATTGACTGTGTGAGCAACAAATCAAAAGCGTTGAGAAGAAAGACACAGCTGAATGTGTGTTAGGTTTAGTTTTTCTTGTGCAATGAGCATCCTATTAGAGATCTCATAGACAGTAATAATCACAATTTGAAGTCTACTTTGTTCTCATATCATTTACGATCTAGTTTAAGAAAGAGAGAAAAGGCAGAGGCTTTAAATTACTTAAGGAGACTGAAGTAATAAGAAAGTAGATCTTTGCCCATGGTGGGGGTGGGGGAGTGGGATCATGCTACATATTATTAGAGTAAAACCATGTCAAAATGAAGCTATTCTGGGCAGCCCCCTCGGGTACCCTCCCACAGTGGGAGTTTTTCTGTCCTCTCAATAAATCCTTCTTTCACACACAAAAAAATGGAGCTATTCTTTAGGAGAATGCAGTAGACATATTCCTTAGTTTATGTGCCCAGAAAAGTACCTCTTTATCTTCTAGAAAATATATTTCTCCATATTCTATTCATATAGTTGCAAAGGAAGCAGCCATTTTCTAATGCTGTGTGGTCCTTGTGATTTTTCCAGAGGTGACCAATAACGGAGCCCCACCGTGACAGTAGTTTCTCCAGGATTCAGTACTTGCCCAGCTGAGCTTATGAGAAACTTTCCCTGGAAGTTTTGGTCTGGGGACCAAAAGGGGTGCTCTGCATTGATCCCTGGTGGCAAAAGGTGAGGAACTAGAGCCAAGTGTGGCCTTAGAAGACACGAGGGTGGCATTCAGAGAGAAGCTTGAATGGGAACCAGGGAAAGAGAATCCCTGAGGCTCATTCTGGGCCTGCTGTCTTGGAGGTTACAGAAACCTGAGGATAAGTTCCTCTGGGCCCAGAGAGCAGAAGCTGTCATTGTTGTTGTTCATTTCTCTGATGATTTATCTCCTGGGCTGTGGTCACTTGCATCCAAAAGGATTCCGACTGATACCAAAGGCTCCCCTCAGCAGCAGGATCCTACAGGAGAAGGCATCAGTCGTCAGATGCCGAGGACTATTTTGAGGCCGAGGAGTTGCTCTTTTGTGAGTGTGCTATGAATAACTTTCCCAGTGCTCAACGGTTGTTCTTTTGGCCAAATTCAATTTGACAGGAGAAGATACCATATGCAGTGCAAGTGGAAAGCATGGAATATTTTTTCTTTTTCTTTTTTTTTTTTTTTTGAGTTGGAGTCTTACTCTGTCGCCCAGACTGGAGTGCAGTGGCCGCTCCCAGCCACCGCAAGCAACCTCGACCTGCTGGGCTCCGGCGATCCTTCCACCTCAGCCTTCCAAGTAGCTGGAACTACAGGCGCACGCTACCACGCCTGGCTAATTTTTTGATTTATTGTAGAGATGAGGTCTCGCTTGCCCAGGCGGGTCTCGAACCCGCGGGCTCAGGCAATCCACTCACCTCAGCCTCCCAAAGCGCGGGATTACAGGCTGAGGCACCGAGC
>CAUYQG010063395.1:0-36259 GCA_963574415.1 Tarsius wallacei
TCTCTCTCTCTCTCTCTCTCTCTCTCTCTCTCTTTCTCTCTCTTTTTTCTCTCTCTCTTTGTGTGGGAGTCTCACTGTCACCCAGGCTGGAGTGCAGTGGCATACTCACTGGCACTGCAGTCTCGACCTGCTGGGCTCCAGCGATCCTTCTGCCTCAGCCTTCCAAGTAGCTGGAACTACAGGCATGCGCCACCACACCTGGATAATTTTTTTATTTATTGTAGAGAGAGAGAGAGAGAGAGAGAAAGAAAGAAAGAAAGAAAGAAGCAGTAACCAGATAAAGCAAGGACAAGTCAAGCCTTGCTCTTCCTACAGCTGAGAGGCAGTACAGGACAGGGACTATCTACAAAGCTGCCCAGGGTGTAGGAGAAACAGGAGGGATCATGCAGCAACCTGGGGTGCACAGGAACAACATGAACGCTCCTCACTGGAATCCAGCAGGAGGGAGGCTGCCTGAGAGAGGCTGTGACCTTCTTTCCGGGGTCCAGCCCAGCCTGGGTGACCTTGCAGGGAGAGCAGCAGAGGAATAAACACAGACTTCCCTCCCTTCCTCCCTTTGATCTCCACTGGGCTCCCCCCTGGCCTACCCAAAGGCAGCCAGAGTGCAAGGACGGTGTCCCTGCAGCTCACACATCAGCCTCCGTCCCAGCACCGAGCGGGTGGACAAGGGTGGGGAAGACCAGAGAGACAAGGCATGATCTCTGCTGGGGCCCGCGGGCTGAGGGGTCAGCCTGGCTGGGCGCGCAGTCCAGCTTCCCTGCTACCTACCCGGGTGTCCTTAGACACCGTGATCTGTTACACCAGGTAATAGTCCCAGAAGGCTATGACCAGAGTGAAATCCATTCATCTCTAAAATGTGAATGTACTTAATGCCACTGAACTGCATATTTTTTTTTTTTTGGAAAGCAGGATTTTTTGAAAGTATAGGAAAGCTCCCACAGTGGGAGGGGACCCGAAGGGGTTGCCCTGAACTGTACACTTAAACATTGTTTAAACAGCAAGTTTATATATATATATATATATTTACATATATATATATAAAACCACAATTAAATATACTCAGAAACTCAGAGTCCCTGAAAGATTTAGACATTGCTTTATGTATATATATAACCACAATTTTTTTAAAAACTGGGAAACATTTTGACAGTTGCCTGTGGGAGAACTGGGTGTTTGACAAAGAGAGGGAGGGAGGGAGGCTTTTCACTGCACGTTCTTTTGTATCCATTGAAATCCTTTTAAAAAAAATAAGTGAAATTAAAACTATAACAAGGAGTGCCAGTCATATGGTGGACACCAGACATATGAATTGTGACGGTTGCAGTTTCCTGTGTGAGACCTAAAAACTTTCTCTTTTTTTTCTTTTTTTAGTCAGGCTGGGGTGTGGTGGTACAATGATGGCTCACCACAGCCTCCATCTCTTGGGTTCAAGCAATCCTCTGCCTCACCTCCCTAGTAGCTGAGACTACAGGTGTGTGCCACCACACCTGCATACCTTTTTGATTTATTTTTGGTAGAGACGTGGTCTCTTTATGTTGTCTAGGCTGATCTTGAATTCCTGGGCTCAAGCAATCCTCCCACCTTGGCCTCCCAAAGTGCTGGGATTACAGGTGTGAGTCACCACGCCTGGCCAAGACCTAAAAGCTTTCTACGGCTTCTGCTGAGGAGGATCTGATTGAGCCAGGCCTGTCCTGAGAGACAGAAGGAGGAAACCAGCAGTGGGCACTGAGGGCAGGCTGGCATGTGGGAACAAGAGTAATACCTAGAACCGAGCACCTATGTCAGGGCTGTGCTGGGCCCGCTGTGTCCACTGTCATTAAACCCTCATCACACCTGCAGGCTGAGTGAAATCGTCCTAACGGAGGAGACCACCGAAGCTCAGAGCAGTGAAGCTCCCTGCCCAAGGCCACACAGCTGTCACGAGGCTGACTCCACACCACACATGCTCATAGCTGCATCCCCCTGGCTGCTCAGTGTTCCTTGAGAAACTCAGAGCCCCTGAAAGATTTAGACATTGCAATATGAAAAATCAGAATTAAGAATACCCTCTGTTGAGCAGAATTTTCTCTGGGCATCTGTCAATGAGTATATGGGTCACCTCCTTATTCCCTGTCCCTTGCCCCTTCACTAATGGAAAGATGATTTTTTTCCCCTATCAGCCTTGGCTCATGGCAATTATAAATAATTAAGTGGATGAACAAATGGTATATTTATATATATTTTGTGTGTGTGTGTGTGTGTGTGTGTGTGTGTGTGTGTGTGTGTGTGTTGGAGTCTCCAGGCTGGAGTGTAGCGGCACACTCATGGCCACCCCGGTGTTGACCTGCTGGGCTCCTGCGATCCTTCCTCCTCAGCCTTCCAAGTAGCCGGAACTACAGGCGCACGCTACCACTCCTGGCTCATTTTTGATTTATTTTAGAGACGGTCTTGCCAAATTGCCAGGGCTGGTCTCGAACCCGTGAGCTCAGGCAATCCACTCGCCTCGGCCTCCCAAAGTGCTGGGATTACAGGCTGTGCCACCGAACCCGGCCACAAATGGTGTATTTGAAGGACAAATCAGTCAATGTAGAGAGGTGATGGTGATGAGACCGAAAAGGCCGTCTGAGCTACATGGAAAGGCTTTGACATAAGACTGAACAGTTGAGATTCTGCCCACTAGGCAGGGCCATGCCCACTGGGGTTTTGGACAAGAGAATTATGTGATGCCTCAAGGACTTTTTTTTACTTTACATTTTTATTTTAAAGCTGTGGGTAAAGTTCGGGATTAGGTATATAAGCGGTCATCGCACAGGTAAAGTTTGGGTCTCCTTTCGGTCCCCACTTTGCCTGGTTTGAGACCAGGTACCCTTGTTGGTGTTGTGTGCTCCCCCTTCCCCCCACAAGGACTGTAAGGAAGAGTTATCTCATGGGGAGTGAGGAGAGTTAGAAGAGATGGGACTGGTGTCAAAGTCACCATTCAGGGGCTCAGCGTGACAGTGTCTTTGAGAGGGGCAGAGGCAGGGAAGGACACTAAGAAGTAGCCAAGGAGAACTAGCCAGATCCAGTGGGCACCTGGGTTGGCTGAGGTTTAACCATCCCCTTTGGCCACAACAGGGAAATCTGGCTTCCCTGGGAGGAAACAAGACTGAAAAACCTTTCTTTCTGCATTTTGGTCCTACCACCTGCCTCCCGAGGTATAGGCTGGCCCTCAGCTCACAGATCCTATTCATTCTTGTCAGGACCTGCATCACAAGCAAAGCATCTGCCCAGTGCCAGAATGAAGGACAGCACCAATGTCACAGCACCACCGTCTGCTCTGATTCCAGAGTGAGATTCTGTCCCTCGAGATGGGAGGGGTTGGGTCCTTCCCAGACTTCTCCCACACAGGCAGACCATGGCAAGAACATTCTTGCAGACATGTTTTTTTATATCCGTTAGTGCGTTTCCAGGATATTCAGCAGATAATTTCTCAACCACCTGAGACCATCCTGCTATGCTAAAATCTGAGGGGCTGAGGTAGCATGGGGACAGAAGATTCTAGATTCTGGCGCTCCTTGCTCACTCCAGTCCTGTCTTCGTTGTTGGTTGTTTCTTTCTTTGAGTCGGAGTCTCACTCTGTCACCCAGGCTGGAGTGCAGTGGCACGCTCACGGCCACTGCAGCCTCGACCTGCTGGGTTCAGGCGATTCTTCAGCCTCAGCCTTCCGAGTAGCTGGAACTACAGGCACGAGTCACCATGCCTGGCTAGGAAGTGTATTTTAATATACATGTCATATGTACGCTAGTAATAGAAGCTTATTAGATCATCTATTGGGGATCAGTTAATAGTGACAGTCATATTACGAGCAAATTTAGTGAATCTATGCTGAATGTATCAGTGCTACCAAAAGCAGAAAGAATCCATTAAGCTATAGAACACAGCAAAATCCTGGATTTACTATTTTTAATTTCCTTTTCAATATTGCTTCAAATAATATGTATAACAAGATAAGTTATGTGATAATTGTTTTAACATTATCTAAAATAAAATAAATCTTGGATGATTTTGTTATTTCACATACTTTGAATAGATATAATGGTCTTACAACTAGTTTTGAATGATGACAATCAGCTTGTACTTATTGGTAAGGATGTGGATAGTGAATAAAAAAAGTTTTATAAAAATGTTAAGCTTATTTTATTATGTACTAAATATTTTAAATAATGAGGTTTTAGGAGATAGTTAATTCAGATTTTATTTGTTTTAGAGCACTAAACAAGGAAATAGCAATTTCTAACATTAAAATAGTTTAAGAATTCTAAGATAAAACAAATATATATATATACATGGTGCTATTACTAGAATTGCTAAACAGTTTTCCGAGAGCCAATATAAAATGTGGTGCTTTATGTTAGGTTAACATTCAGCATTAATATGCTGGGCACAGTGGCTCACGTCTATAATCCCAACACTTTGGGAGGCTGAGGTGAGAGAATCACTTGAGGCCAGGAGTGTGAGACCAGCATGGACAACAAAGCGAGACTTCATCTCTACAAAAAATAGAAAAAAATATACAGTCATGGAAATGCATGCCTGGGATCACTTGAGCTCAGAAGGTTGAGGTTGCTATGAGCCGTGGTCATGCCACTGCACTCCAGCCCAGACAACACAATGAAACCCTGCCTCAAAACAAACAGGCAAACAAACAAACAAAATTTAGCATTAATAAAAAATTATAATAAGTAAAAATGTGTAAGTAATCAATCAATAAGTAACAAATAATCAATTCCCTTGACATTGTCATAAAGTTATTATATGAATAAATTAAAATACTTAAAAGAGTTATAAAAACTTTTGAAAGGTTTAGATAAATGAGACTATCAACTAATTATGGTGCAACCATAATCCAAGTTGTTTAAATTGTCTTGTTAAACTATACAATTTTAATCATACTGGTTTGTTTCAAATTTAATTGTAAGCACAAGTTTGTGACTTATGTATCAAGGGAACCACTGTTCTTAATAAGAAGTTAATGATAATAAGAGTAAAATTTGGGGTTCAAATAGTAACAACTTTATTGACACTAGGAAGAGTTTAGTTGAAAACTGTAGGTGAGACAGTCATAGATTTTCAATATGGATTAGATTTTCTGTATATCTGTAATAATTGTAGCAGTCAGAATGTGAAATTACTAGAAGCAAAAATGTATTAAACAGCATTGGCACTAGATTAATTATTCTTCATAGGAGATAAAACTAGCACATTAATAGTTGTACTAATTAATATGAAAACAATAGGATTATTATCAATAAATTGTTATATAAAGTAACAGACGACAATTAAGAATGTCAGTATTTGGGTCAGTTTCAAAACTGGAGTAATTAAACATGAAGCAAGATTTTACTTCACACAAAAAATATATAATCAAGGAGTGTTTCACCAGTAATTACACACAAAATCATAAATATATTTTTAAAATAACATTGAATTATAGAGGCCATTAAACTTAGTGTATTTATTTATTTTAGAGTCAAAGTCTCACTCTGTCGCCCAGGCTAGAGTGCAGTGGCATGCTCACAGCCACCGCAGTCTCGATCTACCGGGCTCAGGCCATCCGTCTGCTTCAGCCTTCCAAGTAGCTGGAACCACAGGTACGCGACACCACACCCAGTTAATTTTCTTGATTTATTGTAGAGACAAGGTCTCACCAAGTTGCCCAGGCAGGTCTCGAACCTCTGGACTCAGGCAATCCTCTCGCCTCAACCTCCCAAAGTGCTGAGCCAATGTTCCTGGCAGTGTATAATGTTTGATAATAATTCTGAAGTTTGTCATAATGTAAGCATCTAGGGTGATGTTGATAAATACTGCTATAATTGTCTTTTTATTTATTTCTTTTAGACTGCAAAGGTGTTCAAGTGATAGATACTAGAACTAGCAGCTAGAAGAGTAAAAATGTTAAGAAATGATACTAATGAGCAGCAGTTCAGTGGTTTAATACATGCTAGTGATCAGTCTGCCAAATTCTGGTGTATGGGTTATACATGAGTGAAAGTTCAAAAACATCCTGCAATAAAAATATTTCTAGCACATTGAAGATAATTATTCCATATCAAAGTTCTTTTTATATGATTGATCTGTGGGTACCTGTGAAAGAACCTCTAAGAGTCTCTTCATTATTGGCATACTGCTAGTGTATTGTTTAATATTCTAAGTATTAATAGGATTGGTGAATTTAATGTAGTCTTTAATTGTGCAGATAAGGCTCCTCTTATCTGCCAGTGGCTTAGTTTTATTCTATGGTAAGTATGTGAGTCATTATATTATCTGTAAATGTTGGCTTCCTGTAGACGTGAAGACATGTAATTGAATACCAGCAACTGTGAACTTTAAAACTGTAAGTACTAAAAGAATAAGCACGACTGAGGCTACTGATGATCTAATTGGAAACAAGGATAATGCAGCTTCTCCAATGAGGTGAAATAACACGTGACAAACTGTAATGTTCGCTGCAAACCACACTGCTAAGACTATTTGTTAAATGAATAACCTAGGAGTGATAAATGATTAAGGAGATACAGATACATATAATGGATATTTCTGGGGATATAAAATACACTGATGTGGTTTTATTTTTATGGCAAAAACCAACAAAAACTGATTTTGCTCATAGAGAGATCGTCGATTTATTTTGAATTTAGTAGCTGCGGTCAATATGGGAGGTAGCGGTACTAACAGGACTGAAGTTCCAGTCAGTGGAATAGTGAAACTAAATTGATGTTAGAGATGAAATCTATCCTCAGACTTTCCGAGTTAACATCTATTGTTTCAAAAGTAGCCTAAGTATTATTGTCATCTAATTATAAATTTTAATAAGATAGTTTGGTAAAGGGAATACAATTTTTGGAAAAATAATAATTAAGGTTACAACAGGTAATCTTACTATTGCTGGGAGATAAAGGTAGATAAAATTATCATTATTTTGTTGCTAAATATTGGTATTTCAAGTGCTTTGAGTGAGAGTGATAGTTCAAAAATAAAAATCATAAAATTTTCACTGAAAAATATTAGTGCTAGCATTATTCCTAAGATGTCAGTGGTTTATGGTGCTGTATCTAATTATGACATATCATTGGTGAAGAATGAGTTCATTCTTCAAGTTCTCAATCTTTAACTTAAAAGATAATAATAATTTAGCTACCCAATGAATTTATAGTTTTGCTATGGGGCAGCTTTCTAAATGTCCTAAAGTACTATCTTAAGCATAATGTTTCTAAAACTATAATTTCAACTATATAATTTAGAAACATTGTTTATAATAAAGTCATGTCTAGTAAATGTTAGTACTTCTCAATACACTTGCCCTGGAATAGCAACAGTTTTTTTTTTTTTTTTTTTGAGTTGGAGTCTCACTCTGTTGCCCAGACTGGAGTGCAGTGGCCGCTCCCAGCAACCACAACCTCAACCTGCTGGGCTCCAGCGATCCTTCTGCCTCAGCCTTCCGAGTAGCTGGAACTACAGGTGCATGCTACCACACCAGGCTAATTTTTTGATTTATTGTAGAGATGAGGTCTCGCGAAGTTGCCCAGGCGGGTCTTGAACCCGCGGGCTCAGGCAATCCACTCACCTCAGCCTTCCAAGGCGCCGGATTACAGGCTGAGCCACCGAGCCCGGCTAGCAACAATTTTCAAACGGAAAGAAGTAGCAGCTCATGGATGGAGCACATTCTCTCTTGAGGTTAAGGTACAGATTGGCAGTTCTGGGAGGGTTAATACATGACCCTCAATTTCTAGTAGATATAATTCTCTGAATCAATTGACATTCTGTTGTTTCTGCAGTTAGAAATGGGTTATTGTTTTATATTTAATAATGCTAGAAGAACAATACAATTAAAATAATGAAAGGTAAGATGGCTTATACTGTTCTTAAGTCTTAATTAAGCCTCTGCTATGCTTTTGTAAGTTAAATTAGTGTTTAATATTAGGTGTATAATATATACCACCAGAGAACTAATTATAAATACTATTATAAGACTTGGAAATAGAAACACTCTTCCATAATAAACAATAAAGACTTGAAAATTTAGTTAGAATGAATATGCTAAAAGACACAGTTTTAACCTATACATTAACTTTGATAAAGTTAAACTTATTTTACCAGTCTTATTTACTAAGAAGGACTCAGAAATTATGAGATTGACTTGAAACCAATTATAGTGTGTCTGATTTCTTCCTTTTTTGATATTTATGGTTTTATTTAGGTGGGTTAATTGAAAGCTTAATATGTTAAAATACAAAGTATAGTAAATTGTTCAATGTTTATCATAGTAAGCGTTAATGCTGTTACTGTTTTGAGGTAAACTCTGTCAGATTATAAATGCTTTTATTTTTCACTGATTGTAGTGAATTAATGATTTCATAGGTGATGGAGTTTACATCTTATGTCAGCAACTGTATAGGATGAGAATCATTGCTACATACCAAAAAGACCAAGAAAACACTGGTGAAAGAATATCTGTAAATAATATTTGGGCCTTGTCAAATATTTAATTTAAAACTAACAAACATCAATCAACAAAGCCCTCTATGAGATTAAATACTGCTTCTATAGATAGATGTGATAGAAATGATCAGTGACATAATATGCATCTTGTAGAATAATATCTAATGATGAATGTGATAAAACAACTCCTGCTATCCCAGTCACAATAAGTAGGAAAATAAAGACTATAGCTCAGAGTAAACAAGTGATCCCTTATTAGTTCATTCTTGAAATATAGCTAGTCAAATATTTTTACCTCTGTTAAGGCAGCACAATTTCAGTAATTCCTCTACATACAAACAAGTTCTATTCTGAAAGCCCATTCATAAGTCGAGTATGTTCGTTAAGTCCAACAAAGTTAGCATAGGTACCAAACTAACATAATCGACTACCTAGTAATGTGCTGTAATAGGGTCCTAATACTTTTAACACAAATAATACATAAAAAGCAAACACAGAAGAGAAAGAAAACATTTTTAATTTTACAGTACAGTACCTTGAAATGTACAGTTGTACAGGACAACAGCTGGCAAATGGGTTGGCATCAAGTGAACAGGCAAGAAGAGTTACTGAAGGAGAGAGGGAGGAAGGAGATGGTAGAGCTGAAGTATCATCAGCAATAGGAGACAGATGGCAAGATGGATGTGATTGGACATGTGCAACTTGAAGGTTCATATGTAAGAGACTTATCGTATGGTAATAATTATATCCCACAGAAAGTTCACAACTTGAAGGTTCATATTAGGGGACTTACTGTTTAGTAATTATAACGGAAATGAGATAGATATGTTTGCATATCTACTTCAATACTGAGGGAATTTTTTTAGTCTATTTGAGCTTCTATAACAACATATGGTAGATTGGGAGGCTTATAAATAACATAAATTAATTTGTCACGGTGCTGGTGTCTAAGAAGTCCAAGATCAGTGTGCTACCATAGTCAGTGTCTGGTGAAGTCCCACCTCCTCATAGATGCTGCCTTTTTGCTGTGTCCTCACAAGGATGAAGAGTAACAAAGCTTCCTTCACACTCTTTTATAAAAGTGTTAATATCATCACAAGGGTAGAATCCTTACAACCCAGTTAACGCTCAAAGGCCCCATCTCCTAATTTCATCACCTTGAGAGTGAGTATTTCAGCATATGAAGTTTTGTAAAACATATATATGCAGACTATAATGGGGTTAAATTATGATGTGGCATCCAATAAATCCTAAAATTCCAATTGACGGTGCAAATCAGACTCTTTTTTTTGAGAAAGTAGGATTTATTGAGAGGACAGAAAAGCTCCCACAGTGGGAGAGGACCCAAAGGGGTTGCCCTCTCAGACTATTTTTGATGCAACTAAAAAATATTTTTCCATGAAATAAATTAAAATATGTTAAATTATTTCAAATTATTTTAGGATGGCTAATCAATCAGAATAAACGTTGATACATATTAAATTCGGTCTTTGCCTCCCACTAGATTTTAAAAGGTACCACATAGATTCTCTCATCAATAGTAATTTCTATGACAATTATAAAAAATTGTGATAATAATGGAAATGCAACAATTAATACAAATTGAATAAGGTATGTCTGGTATTAGGATGTAGTTTATGCTAATTAATTGTAGTTATAAAATCAGTGACACCTAAAATTGATGAAACTCTGAAAGATGAGGAAGAGAATAATAAAATCTACTGTGCCTGTGGGTATTAGATTGCCAATGGATGGAAAGCACATTGTTCACTTAGCTCCTGCTTTTTTCCTGATGTTGAGGCTGCAAGTAGTAAAAGGACTCTTAGGAGTCATAATTAAAAGCTTATTACTTATTAGAATGCTTTATCTAGTGTACTTATCAATGAATTGATTTAATGAGTTTTGAAATCCTCCAATCATGATGGCAGTACAATAAAAAATTGTTACTAAGATATGGGTAATAAAAATCAGTTGTAAATCTGAGCATCTCCTAATAAAAACCCTCATTGATTAAGATTATCCTGAATTAGCAAACTAAATGCTGTCTCTACTATTCTAGATTTAGAATTGAGTATATAGAGTATTGATCACTTCACGATCTGTTGAAAATAGTCAAGAATAGATAAATCTATGTAAAATAGCTGAGAAAAACTTTGTAAGCAAAAATAAAGGCAAATGATTTCCCATTTTATCGAGGTGAAGTTTTAACTTATATACTGGATTGCAAATTTAAGGAGGAAGCTAAAACCTTGTCTGAGCTTCTCTTGTTTCATCCTGAGAGTTAACAATAGGTCAAAGCTGATAATTTAGAGGAGTCAGCTGTTAATGTAAATGATTCATGTGCATAAATATATGTGTATATAAACATAATTATTATTGTCTATCACAGAATCATTGCCTACGTGACCTCATGTGGAATTTGTGTTACTGTTCATAGGACTCTCATTAGGGCATACTATGAACTTGACTGATGATGTTGCTAAGTAAGCTTCACATAGTTGAGACAAACGGTAGTTCTAAGTTTAAATCTTGGTATGGTTTGAATGTGTCCTGCAAAGTTCATGTGTGGGAAATTTAATCCTCAATGCAACAGTGTTGAGAAGTGGAAACTTTAAGAGGCAATGAAGTTTCTGCTCTCATGAATAGATTAATGCTGTTATCATGAGAGTGGGTTAGTTATCTTGAGAACGAGCTTGTTATGAAAGCAAGTGGCCCCTTCCTGCTCTCTCTCATTCTCTTGCCCTTCTGCCTTCTGCAGTGGGATGATGCTGTCAGAAGGGCTTCACCAAATTTAGGCCTCTTAACCTTGGACTTTCCAATCTCCAGAGGTCTAAGAAATAAATTTATTTTGTTTATAGATTATTCAGTCTGTGGTATTCTGGTATAGTGACACAAAATGTACTTAGAAAAATCTGTTAATGGGTATGTTGTTAGGGTGAACATTCAGATTACTAAAGCAAGGTCAAGACCATAAAAGTGCAATAATCTATATTGGCATTGATCATGTTAGAGATCAAGAGGTTCTTTTGGTTCTTTGATATATCATTTTATGTCATCTGCAATTGGTTGAAATAATCCACATTGAAACTCAATGAACCAATTAAAAAAATTAATACGACTTAAGAAGGTCTAGGCTAATACAATAGGAAAAATTAGTAATTATGAGTTAATTCAAAATATGCTTGTTAAATAAATAATAATGACCCCTAAAAGTTTTAAATTCACAGTATTACTAGGTTCTATTACCTTAATAAGCTCAATTCTCAGGCAGAGATTTTAAAAAATTAATTTTAAAAAATGTTTAATAGGCACATAATACATGTACATATTTATGGAGTAAAGTGCAATGTTTGAATGTATGTATACATTGTATAATAATCAATTTTGGGTAATTACCATATCCATCACCTTAAACATTTATTATTTCTTCATGATGACATTCAAAATCTTCTCTTGTAGTTTACATGTTATTATTTTCTATAGTCAGGCTACTCTGCAAGAGAGCACCAGAACTTGTTCTTTCTGTATTATTGTAACCTTGTACACATTGAACAACTTTTCTTTGTAGTTTCCTGCCCCCTTCCCTCCCCAGCCTCTGGGAACCATTATTCTGCTTCATACTCTATGAAATCAACTTTTTAAGGTTCCACTTATGGGTGAGATTACATGGTGTTTGTCTTTCTGTGCCTAATTTCACTTAATGTAATGTACTCTGGGTTTATCCATGTTGCCACAAATGATAGGATTTCATTCTGTTTTATACTTGAATAGAATCACACACTCACATCTCATTTTCTTTATTCATTCATCTGTAGATTAGCATTTTCATTGGCTTTGTAGTTTGGTTATTATGAAAAGTAGTGCAATACGCATAGGAGTGCAGTTCCTTCAACATGCTAGTTTCATTTCCTTTGGATAAGTATCAAGTAATGATATTGCAGGACAGGATGGTAGTTCTATTTTTGCTTTTTAAAAAAGCATGCATACAATTTTTTAAATAATGGCTTCACTAATTTGTATCCCAATGATAGTATATGAGTTCTCTTTCTCCACATCCTCACCAATATTTGTCATTTTTAGTTTTTTAATAAGAGCTATTCAAACTTGGATGAGAAGATAGCTCATTGTAGTTTTAATTTGCATCTCTTGATTGTTGGTGATGTCAGGTATTTTTAAAATATATCTGTTGACCGTTTGTGTGTTTGCATTTGAGAAACGTTTGTTCAGGTTTTGTCAATTTTTGAAATTAAATTATTTGCACTTTTGCTGTTGAGTTCTTTGAGTTCCTTATATATTCTGGACATTAACCCCTTGCCAGATGCATAGTTTGCAAATACTTTCTCTCATGCTGTAGGTTACCTCTTCACTTTACTCAGTATTTTCTTAGCTGTAGTTTTTTAGCTTTTTAGTTTGTTGTAATTCTGATTGTCTATTTTTGCTTTTGTTGCCTGTGTTTTTAAGTTCTTATTCAAACAAATTCTTGCCCAGTCCAATTATATGAAGTATTTTTCCTATGTTTTCTCCTAGTAGTTTCATAGTTTTGGGCCCTATATCTAAGTCTTTGATCTAGTTACAGTTGATTTTTGTATTTGGCGAGAGATGAGTCTAGTTTCATTCTTATGTACGTGGCTATCCAGATTTCCCAGCACTATTTATTGAAGAGACTGTCTTTTTACCAATGTGTGTTCTTGTCTCCTTTGTTGAAAATCAGTTGCCTGTAAATGCATTAATTAAGTTCTGTGTTCTCTATTTTGTTCCACTTGTCTATGTGGAACAAAATAGCATGATGTTTTTATCACTATATCCCTCAACGTTCTCAATGCTTTCGATGCACATTAATATCTAGGCTTTGAAAAACTAGATATTTATTAAGGTTTCACAGTCTTAAATTGTTTCTACCTGTTCTTTTTCAGAGTACCTTTCAGGAATTCAAAGGGGACTGACTATTGAGTTCTCCAAGCTTGTGGTCACTGCAGCTGTTTCAGCACTAGAGAGCACCCTATGCCCAGATATGCTGCAACACACTCACAGACCCTGAGTTCCTTAGCTTTGAGGGACTTAGGGGAGATCAGGGAGAATTCCATGGGTTCCCAGATAAATTCCCTCACTCACTTTCCTCTCTTTCCCCTAAGCTGAAGGAGTCTCTATTTTTCTTATGCTGCTTGGAGTTTGGGGAGGAGTGATGCATGCATTCCCATGGCTACCACAGCTAGCACCATACTGGGTTGTACCTAATACTCATGGCTTCCCAGACCAGAGCAACACTGAAGCTCACCCAAGGTTTGTGGCCTCTATTGCCTGACAACCACTGATATTTATTAAAGGCCCAAGGGCATTTTAGTCAATCAGTGGTGATGCTAGCTGGGACCTGAGTCCATCCTGCCAGGGCAGTAAATTCCATTTTGGCTGGTAGGGTCGGGGGAGGTGTCTAGGGGTATGTCTAGAAGCACTGGCCTAACATCAGGAGTGGTAGGGTTCTAGCCAAAGCTGTGTTTCACTGTAGTAGGGTTGATACTAAATCCTAAAGCAAAGTCGTCTGCACACTTACTTGCTTGCATCTCCCTCTCCCAGGAAGAAGTCTCTCTCAGTGCTGCATTGCCTGCAGTCGGCCTAGGGCTGACATGGACACTCCTATTGCTGCAGCTGAGGGTCACACTGGGTTGTATCTGAAGCCCATGGTCTTCCAGACAATTACAGTAACAGAGTTCACCCAAAGGCAACGGTCATTATTTGGGACCCAAGACCACTTTAGCCAGTACAAGACTCAAGGGGGTCAGGATTCAGATTCTTCCTGCCAGAGTGGCAGATTCTTTTCTGGCATGGGGCAGGTTTTAATGCTCCTAATATGGTCACTAGATTGGAAAAGAGGGTTTCAATATTCTGCCTGGTGTTGTGTTTTGCTGTGGGAGGGTGAGTGCTAAATCCCAAGTCAAAGTCTTCAACATACTTTCCTCTCCCTCTCCCAAGCAGGCTGGCTTTCTTGTCTTTGTTGTCCTGCCTAGAGTTGGTGGAGTTACGGTGTAGACAGTTTAAGACTGTTCTTTCTACCCTCTGTCACGTTTTTTTCTCATTATGCCATAACCAGGTATTGTGATCGCTCACTTGATTTCTTTAGCTCTTCTGTGTGGATGGATGTTCAATTTGAGGTTCTTTTTGTGGGAGTGAATGCTGCAGAGCTCTATTCCATCTCTTGCTCTGCCTTTCTTAGATAGGAATTTTAATAATTCATCATATTCACATGGATGTATATCTAATATCAGACCCTATTGTAGCAAGGACCTTATGTTTTAAGCCCTTTCGTATTGTGAGGCATCTTTGCATAAATAAAATCCAAATGGAATTGTTCTGATATGAACTCAGGTAACACATAACTTTAACCAGGCACAAAATAACTTTAAAGAGAACTTACATCTTCAGGATGCATGGATGCAACCATAAAATTATAATCTTTATCATCAATTTGACCTCTAAAATGGAATTTCATAGTTACCATTTGAGAAATCTGTTCAATAGAACAGATTATCAATAAAAGTGTCTTGAGTCAATAATAATGATTATGTATTTTGAGCAATTAGTTTAGCTTTGATCATTTGGTGGCTTTTCTATGCTCTGAGGACTTCTCAAAATAATTCAGGTCATGATTACATTACTTAGATGATAAGTTTTTTTTTTTTGAATTAATAAATTAAAGTATTTTTTAGTAAATAGAGGGAAGGTAAATGTTTATAAGTTACTTCCATTTCTTTTACTCTTTTTTGTTACATTTGTATTTTATGTTAATAATATATTAAACTAACATTCATTTTTTCTATCTATTTACTATCAATGGCTTATCTATTTTAGTAAGGATTGATGTAGAAAAGTATTTCTTATTGCTTATATTAATTTTTTCTCTACATATATAGATTAAAGTAGTATGGGATTAGGAGGTGATTTTTCTTATTGGTATTTTGTTATAGTTGAACTGGAATGCATGAGAAATTGGAGCTGCTTTTAAGACAATTATAATCTTATGAGTAATTACTCTCCAAGGAAGTTTTTATCTTATTTCAAATGATCTATACATCTTCTGATTCACATTTAAACTTACATTAGGATCGATTCTTCTCAAGGTAAATTTAAAGTTGACCTTAAATTCTACTTTAGATAACCAGCTTTTAGCTCTAGTTGTAAATCCTTCTCATTTTTTCACAGAGAATTTTTCCCAATTAACTATTTACAAGTAGCTTGTCTAGTTTATATATTTTAAGTAAAAGTTCTATGTTTATTATGTTCTAGTAATTCATTATGCCAAAGGTATAAGATGCAATCTTTTCTATTTTTAATGATAATCTTATCTCTTATTTTTCTTGGTGATACTCCATTTTACATCTAAATTAGATTTCTCTCTTCAATGTTATGTTTTTACATTGATTATTAGTGATCATTGTTTTGCTTAATTAGCAATAATTGCATTGGGTTTAGTTTGAGTTAGGATTGGTTCAAGTGACCTCAAGTTTAGCTAAAACTCTCCAGTTGCATGTTTTGTGCTTTAAATTTAAATTGCACTTTGGTTTGCCCAAGTGACTTTGTCATATGTTTACTGTATTATTGTATTAAACTTTTAGATACATACTACTTATTTTAAATTATTCATAATATGTTTAGATTTGTATTTGAGGTACGTGAACTATGTTCACACATCAAAGCCTAATTCAATGGGCTTTCTGTTTTTGATTTGCTTTTATCCTTTTAGTTTCCTAAAGTTTCTTTTGAACTCATAAGTTAGAGAATGTAGCTCATTCACCATGCTCTGATCTAACATTGTTAGCTAAATTAACGAGCAGTTGTGAAGTTTATTGACATTTTTAATAGAACATAATAATTTAGAACTCTTTAAAACATTGCGAAATATTTTGAGTTTTAAGCTACTGCCAGTAGTACTTGCAGTACTTTGGTGAATTTTATTTTATGATGAACACAGTGTGTCCTAATGCATTTATTACAACTATTGTAATTCATAGAAAAGTTTCCTAGTTTTTGTTCCAGAATGTTCTGTTTTGACATATATTTGAAGAATTTGTTTTCAAAGTTAAGATTAGTTATTTTAAGATCTTACCTGTAAAATAGCTGAATTTGGAAAATAATTTATTTTAAATTAGTTCTACAGAAAAGACACACAGATAAAAATAGCTTAATTCTGTTAAACATAGCAATCACTGAAATTCAGCTAAATAAATTTAAATTTCATTAGTTATAAATTCATCTCTAGGAAAATGAAAAACATCTCTATATTGTTGATGTTTGGTAACCATTTTTTAGATTAGAAAATATAGTTTATTTAGAAAGTAAATTGGAGAGAGAGAAAAAGAGGCGATTCACCTACCCAAGTGGGGGAGGGAGGGGAGAGAAGGCCAAAGCTTAAGAACGCGTGGCCTGGCCTTAGCTCAAAGAGTACATGGTCACATCACAGCTTAGCAAGGCGATGACCTGATTATCAATTTTTTGAGGTGTTAGCCTTGAAAAGAATAATCTTATTTTTATTTTGAAACCTTTCTCTCTCTTTTTTTTTTTTACTTTTTGCATTTGAGATACATATTTAAAAACTAGAAGTTTGGTAAAACAATTTAAAAGATTAAAACACAACATTTTAACAACCTGTAAAAATTACATTCTAATCACTACAACCTTTAATATCTCATATTTTTAAAAATAAAAGTAACATAATTATCTCACAATTCATGAGCTTACTATTCAGGATGTGCCACTATTTACTTAGAACATTTTGCTATTCTAATCTTGGTTTTTTATAACTAACAGGAGAAAGTCCTTCTATATTACAATAATTATATAATCTTCCTTTAGTGTGTATGTCTTTATGTCACATCCTCAAGAAATTACTTGCAGCAAGATATAGCTCATTTCCCATCAGGATGCAAGATATTAAGATTTTTCTCACTTTCAATAGAGTTAAACTCTGTTCCGCCAATTTAGATTACACTGGAGATTTGCACATTTTTAAGGGGATAGCAAAACTACTGAGCAATTCTTGTTAAAGGTTATTATACAGTATTATCTCCACCAAACTAAAATTGCTTGAATTATTTCAGGTGGGCAATTTTATCTGGACAATTGTAAACAAGTTTATCTAATAGATAAATTAATTTAACTTGGGGAAATATATTTTCTAAAGTCATTGTTTTTATTATGAAGAAAACCCATTCATACACATTATGCTTAAAAATAAGCATTGATAGCATTTGTTCTGTATGTTTTCTGTTTGTGAACACACATGTCCCCCCCACACACACATTCCATTCCAATTTAGCCATTTCTTTTCCATATTCTACAGATGGAAATTCTAAATATCCTTGCTCTATTATACTCACATTATTATTGATATTATTATTTTAAAGACAGGGTATCACTTTTTCATCCTGGCTGGAGTACAGTGGCGTGGCCATAGTTTATTGCAGACTTCACTTCCCAGGTTCAAGCAATCCTCTGGCCTCTGCTTCCTGAATGGCTGGGACTACAGGCCATTACTGCTAACTAATTTAAAAAAAAATTTTTTTTGTATAGCTGGAGGGTCTTGCTATATTGCCCAGGCTAGTATCAAACTCCTAACCTCAAGTAATCCTTCCACTTTGGCCTCCCAAATTGCTGGTATTTACAAGCATGAGCCCCCATATTCGACCTGCTTTTCATACTAATTTTTGATATTTTCCCTCATTTACACCAACAATAACTTATTAATTAAGATTAAATCCTATAAAATATGTAATTAATATAAAAAGTCCCTATTGTTTTAATTCATGTCTAATATAAGAAAACGTAGCTCTCTAATAAGTCAGTAATATCGAATACTTGTACTTCAAAGAGGCTATCTCAAGTTGCCTGTTTCCGGTTCTGGTCAGAATCCTGGTTGAACCAATTAACGTGTTAAGTGTCACAGTAGAGGACGTGCTAAACTGTATATGTTTCTAAGTTTTCTGCCAGAAAAAATGTGAGAAAGTTCCAACTTCAAATATGTAAGTTTGAAACAATCAAGGAGTCAACTTTATAACAAGATTGTGATTGAACAATTGGGTCCCTCAGCTGTTGTTTCATAAGTAATATAAAGTAAGTCAATACCACAGGAGGCCTGGTAATCACAAAAACTTCAGAGAGGACTTGATTATGTCGAGGAATACTAGAAATGCCCGTTCTAGAAATCTCACAGGTAGAAGAATCTTTGTAAAACAAAATTTAATGCTTATCTCAAAATGAGAGAGTACTTTAAACCATATTAATTGACTTTTTAACTGGCTCCCTGGATGTTGAGTCCATGTTTATAAGAGAATACTTCTAGTAACTTGGTTTTCTATGTAATTAGTTTATAGTGTTCTATTAAAGCTCTCTATATATTTATCAAGATAAGTTATTCTATGCCAGGCACTGTGCAAGCATTATTGAGATTTATCAGGTACTGAGGATACCAAGGACACTGCAGTCTAGTGAGAAGAGGCTATATGCAAGTACACAGGTACTTTTAAAACATTATTAAGGGCTATGAAAAAATAATCCTGGAATACATTGCAAAGTGTATTCTGTGTATTTAAATATCTGTGTTATTGAGTGATAAACAGCATTTAGGTGTCTGCATAGAATAAAAAAAGAACATAAGTATATATACCAAATAATAAGAGTGCTTAAATCTGGGAAGAGTGACATGGCTTGTGAATGAATTAATGAAAAGTCACTTTATTCATTTTACTTAATTTCTTATTTTTCTTTTTTAAGTCAATGCCTATTCATATTATTTCTTATATGTGTAACACATGCATGCATACACATACACAAAGGGAAGAAATCCTAAAGAATGTGTGGGAGGAAGTCTTGGAAAAAGTGCAGTTGATGTTTCTCAAGCTCTGTAAACTACTTCTGTCATGACTCATAAATTACTAAGGGCAAAAGTTTTGTAAGGGTGCAAATTGTTTGGTAAACCCGGATGTAGAATTTGACATGGGTAGTGACAAAGTGAAAAACGACCATAACAGCTCACTGCTGGAAGCTGACAGCTTGTTGTAAAGTTCCCAACTAAACATAAACAACTTTCTCAGAATATAATCAATACTGGCAAGGCCACTCTGTG
Source organism: Tarsius wallacei (assembly GCA_963574415.1). Classification (NCBI taxonomy): domain Eukaryota; kingdom Metazoa; phylum Chordata; class Mammalia; order Primates; family Tarsiidae; genus Tarsius; species Tarsius wallacei. The sequence continues at coordinate 19,571 of CAUYQG010063395.1, forward strand.
ACCACAATAGAATAAGACAAAGAGAGGACACCTACCTTGCAATCACAGGAGTAACTTAACATCCTCTTCTAAAGGCAAATATAAATGACCACTGTGACTAATAAACCACTACTTCCTAAGACAAAAAAAAAAAAAAATGACCACTGTTTATTTGCTGGTATAATTATATGTCTACTTTAAACTCTTTGCCTTCTAGATTAAAAAAATATTTGACTTATCCCTGATACCTTACCGCATTGTCTGCACTTCTTTAAGTCTTCTTTACAATTACTCAATATGAGTTCAAATATGATAATAAGCCTCTTCCAATGTTCTTCTACAGAGGCACTTAGTGTTCCTCTGATGTATGTTCTCCCTTGCTGCAAAAAGCTAATAAACTTAATTTGGCTTGGCTAAAGGTGTGTAGTGTCCGCTGATTAGTGGGTTTTCACGATAGTGGCAGAAGATGACATCATATAGTTAGGCTGGAATGAGATAATAAAGAGCACACTAAAATGTACAATGCCAAGGAAATGATACTTAAGCTTATGTGCTATGGAAAGCCATTGGAAGACGTAACTCATAGGAGGGAAAGTTTCATGATTGTTTAAAACATCAGTTTAGTGATAGAATAGAAGATAAATTACAATAGGGGAAAGATTGAAGGGACGTAATTTGGGGGGAAGTTTTAGCAATCTGGACAAGAGGTAATGAGGATCTTAATTAAGGATGGCCAATGTGAATATAAGGAAGTAGAGAAGAAAAGTTCAGGGCTTAGTAGTGCTGCCATTTACTGAAAAGTGGTGTGAAAGGAACAATTTTGGAGAGGGCTGAATGGTTCATTAAACAGCAGCAGTTTGACAGTCCAGGAGGTAATACAATTTATTGATCTAAAACTCAGGAGAGATTTTTGGGCCGGAAGTACAAATTTGGTTTCTACCAGCAGAGGGATGTCAATTACAGCCATTGCATTTTTATGTGCCACTTATTTAATATCTTATCCTGAATGAACCCAGATGGCTCTGCTATTCTAGTTTTTGCTGTCTCCTTCTAGCAACTAACTAATAGAAGCATTCACTTGGAAAGCATAAAGTGAAATTGAATAGGATAATTTGTACCTGCTTTAAGTAGACAAATTCAGGTGATTTATAAATACAGCTCAGCTGTGAAATAAGGTGATACACATTCTATTTTATTCATGAATTCAAGTTGTTAAGCAGCAAAGACTTTAGGGATAGAATTGTTCAGCTAATTCTTCTGAGTCCAACACAGCATATGGCAATGGAGGGGATCAGATGAATAGATGCATCAGTGGAGAATTTATCTATGAAAGGGGTCTAGACCTTTTTCCTTTTTAAGAGGATATCACACATATAAATGGTGAGAGTTTGTAACTCTCAATTAAAAGCTGTAGGGAAAAGAATTTTTGAAATCCATGGCCATAGGATTATAAGAATTATTCATGTCCACAAGTTAGAAATTCCTAGGGAGGATAAGAAATACTGTAATCAGCTGGGGCTTGAACCAGCTTGTTCTCTTAGGGTAGCAATAAATTAGATATTATTTTTCAAAATTTGCAGATTTTCCTCTACCTGGAAGGAGGTGTCTTTTCCCAGGTCTTTTTAAGACTGGGTGGTCAAAGGAACATCCTCCTAGATTAGACATATCATAGTAAAACATTTCCAGGTTTCTGTGGTGATTTGGTCACAGGGACTGTTCCAAAAAAGATCCTGAGTTTAGAAATGTCCTGAGGAAGCCATTTGAGCCTGACTGAGGATCGTTGCCTTAGGGATAGCAGTCACTATTGTGAAAACACCTTTCTATTGGTACAGTAAAACCAAGTATAACCCAGTACTACATAAAATGTAATACCCAGCTCCAATTAAGGAAGGTGCCCTGATGGTTCCAAATGGGAAGACTATCCCAGTGACTGTATTTTCCTCTGGTTCCTCAGGGCTGCAGAAACAGTAATGAGGAAAATGCTCTTTGTTATAACCCCAGCCATTCCTCTTTGGTATTTTCCCAAGGGATCATTCCATTATATGTTCAGTTTCTTCAGGCATGTTAATTAGGGTTAAATGAACAGCTACCCATACAAAATCTCATTACAAGTCCCAGGTGCAATCAAAAGCAGATAGAAGCATTCCCCACATCTCTGCTACTTCTTCAACATTAATTGAGACCTTTTTGCCCTGGGGGCTTTCTGGTTGGGTTTCACCACTCTTTTTAGGGCAGTGAGTTCATACTAAGAACCATTGAGATTTCTAATCTGCTTGAGAGACAATGGTAGAGCTATTGGGGGCAGAATTAGAGAAGGTCCCTCCTACAGACATATCCAGCAATTTGAATAATTACCCTGTTGAGCCAAGTACATAATGGAAGGAGAAAGGGGGTGCTTTAGGAAGTTAGGTCTAGTGATGATAGAATTAGGAAGTAAAATAGACCAGTCATTTTGCTCATTCCCATATGAGAAACCTTGTAGGAGGAATAAAAAATATGACTGTCTAAGGAAGTAAATAAACCCATGGGTGTTCAGGGTTAAAGGGTCCTTGACAAATGTGTTTAACAGTACAAATCAAGACAAAAGCAAAGGCAGGAAACATAGGTAAAACTATACGGAGAGTATCCAGGGAAGATTAGTTATTGGCACTTATCTTTTGCAATCTTTAGTTTGCTGTTTCCAGTTTCTCCAAAATGGTATTTTGAGTGCCCTTCTAGGTTAACAGAGGCAGTTTCTTCTAGACTCCAGGATTTCACTCTAGTATGATGAATCCAGGAGTCTATTCTGGCAACCTTCACTGCTGAAGGAATGGAAAGAATAATGTAGGGTCCTTCCCAATCTGGGCCTAAGGAATGGGAAAGAGAGGGAAGAACCCTCACCAGTACTAAATCTTCAGGGTCCCATATACCATTCTACAACATACACACACCCTTTTTTGACATGTATGAACCCTCTATTATTTTTGTCCTATACTTTCCTTCCTTTAAATAACCAACCATTTTATTTCAGGACAAAAATTTACCACACAAAATCCTTTCCTATACACAATTATTCTCTGTCCTTTATATCCTTCCTTACCAAAAACATACGTCTATGCCAACAACTCTTTTTACATCTTTCCTTTGCTCTTCTGGCTTTTCCCTTTCCACCTTTCAATATAACCCACATTTATACTTGGAATTACTCCTAGCAACTTTAATTAAGGCTATTCATGTTCCAACATGGATGGCAAGGGTCAAATGGTTGGCATCTGTGTTAATTAAGAAAGTAATTTGGGTTCCAGTGCCCTAATATTCACTTGGGGGTTGTTAGGGTGATGGTATGCTATGCCAGGCAATTTAACTGGTTCCCAGGCCGCCTCAGTGGTCATGATTCCTGAGTCAGGTGTTCTCTCCTCTCTTCAGAAGAAGGCATACCCGCTTTCCAATGACTCTTTGGCCTGTGTGGTAGACAATGTCCTGGAGGTTTAGGCCTCTTTGGGGCAACTAGGCTTCTAGTGCCCCCTGCAGTAGATTGTACCCATGGCATCAGACACCATCCCCCTTAGCAAGTTCATTCTTACCAGGTTTTTGATGAGCTGTTCCAGTTTTTTTTTTTTGCTAATGGTGCCTGCCAATTGAGATGTCTCTTTTGCCCTCTGGTTCTGCAGCCCTCCATGTTGGCACCCTGTTACTTTTTTAATGTCTTGGCTTGCTGTATCCATAAGAGTTAACAGGTACATCTCAGGGATTCTGGAATTTATAGGTCTATAAGGCAGCCACTAGAGCCTCTGCCTTTTTCTTGTGTCTCCTCTTTTTCCTGGGCCCTCCTCCTGATTTCTGTTGTAAAAAAATGTAAACAGAGGTGGCTACTTTCTGGAGGTTCTTCAAGGTACTATCTGGTCTTATGGCCTGCTTTTGCACCTTCCTCCTGGTATCCAGAGCTGCTTGAGTAATAAACAAGTTATCTTTTAGGATTAGTTACCCTTCAACTGACTCAGGATCTAGGGAGGTGTGCTTAACAAAAAGCCTCTCTTAGCCCTTCCAGAAAGGGTGAGAGATTCTCATCTGCCCCCTGGCCTAGCATGGCCCCTAATCCAGACTAAGTATTGAAAAAGACCTTGGAGTAATTGTATTTGGGCAAGGGTTTCCAATAGGGGGAGGTGTTATTAGGACTTTCTGTGAACCTCTGGTCAGTAGACCCACGGATTGAGCCAACTCACAACATCCATATTAATGGGAGAAATTACTTTCCAAACGGAGTGTTACTAGGCTTCGAAAGACTAGAACTAAAACTCTCAACTACTCTAACCTGTCCATGATAGACCAGGGGGCAGATGAGAATCTCTCAGCCTTTCTGGAAAGGCTAAGAGAGGCTTTGGTAAATGATTATTCCTGGTAAGGAATCATTCAAGTTGGAGATGTAAAAGTGCCTGAGAAAGGTATACGGGTCCCCCATGAGAGTTCCCAATGTCCTCCAAAAAACCCAAATCAGCAGCCAATGGGACATCTTTCTTACTGCTTCCCTATTATGAGAAGAATTTTTCCAACTTACAAATGGGGCTAGAAACTAAGCTTGCATATGCTTGTGTTAATAGAGCCAACAGACAAGGTATCTGAGTTTTCGGGTCATAGAGCCAACAAGGTGCTTTAAAGGGAAGAGTCTGCTTTCACTCAACTTTTGCCTACCCAAAGGATCCCTTAAATGTACTCATAAGGCCTTACATGATAGAGTGAAACTGTAAAGCCAGATGTTCCTTAAACAAAAAAGAGGGAGCCCAAGGAAGACCTAACAAGATGCCTTTCAAAAGTTAATTCCTTGCATATTAAAGTTTGTCATATTCATCAAGTTATACTGACATGGCAGAAACAAAACAAAACAAAACAAAAGTATTCTACCCTCTGCCAGTGAGTTATTTCATTAAGATAAAATTCTTAAAATTCTTCCATCTTCCTGCTCCTTGCAAATGACAGAAACACATTGTCTTGAACTACATTCTAAATTATCAATGACACTTCCCGCCCAGAAGTGCCATCTCTCTATGCTGCAAAAGAACCCATGACATTGAGCACAGAGGGGACAGTAGTCACAACAATCCTGAAGAAAAGAAAATGCGATAGGAAAGGATTAAGAAGATGCAATAGGAAAGGATGAAGAGAATGTGGTAGCAAAGCTGAAGACAAAAAGCTTCAAAGTTGAAAGAGATAGGTCCACTATAACTCACCCTTCCAACAATCCTGGGTGAGCCCCCCAGATGATGCAGTTTTTTTGTTCTACAAGTTGGTGAACTGAGCCCCCAAGGGATGTTGCAGTTCCCAAAACTTCACTGCCAGCCCAGGATCCACACGGTGGCCAGGACACAATGGCGTCCAGATAGGGGAACACAGTGGTGTCCTAGAACACAGGGATAACAACAAAATCCTCAAGGAGTGTTATAGCTCTCTTAGTTTGGGACTCAGTTGAACCGAGACCCGAGAAATGTTTACAGCTCTGCTGATTCAGTGGGCCAGTGAGCCAACCCCCGAGAATTGTTCACAGCTCTGCTTGTTTGGTGGGCTGGCAAACCAGGACCCCAAGGAATGTTGAAGTTCTCTCAGCTTGGCAGGTCCAGCTCTTCCAGTTTGTTATGTGCAGTTTTTTTAGTTCAGCAGCAATTTTAGTTCAGCAGTTCCAGATTCTTGGTCTCATGCCCAGGAAGAATGAGGGATGTGGGCATCGGAGAGTAAGTGAAATTTATTAGAAGACAGAAAAGCTCCTGGCAGGGGGAGGGGACCTGAAAAAGGGTTGCTGGCAATTCCTCTGCAGCCAGGGGCTTATATAGTCTTGACAGTGTGCTGATTGGTTGGTAGTAGCAAGGATCAGAGAGAGGCACCGTGGAGGGGGATTGAACACCAACCGGGAGAGGGTTGACATAGATTAATCAAGAAGAAGCACACAAAAGGGGTAGTCCACAGACCTGGAAAGAGGTGTTCTCACTCGAGTCCATGGGGTTTGCAGCAGAAGTTTTTACTGGGACCCACCCTAATCTTTCTGCCTATGTGATTCCCTTCTTTCTCCTCTCTCAGTTTCACAACCACAGCTTAAGGAGGGATATTGGATGTAATTTTATAGATGTTTACCCAGCTGCTAATCTTTAATATGATGAAAATAACACAAAATTTATTTTTTTCTCTGAAATTGCAAACAATACATTATTACTTCACATGTTTTACAATTTTTGCAAGATATTTTCGGTAGCACATAATTAGCGTAATAGTATAATCATACATACAAAATTCAAGTGTGAAAAGATGCATTTTGTTTAAGATATGATTCAGTGTTAGAATTCACAAACATGAATTAACATTTTAAAGAAGAGCAGAGAAGACTCGTAGCTATGAATACAGAGGATAAAAGTTTTATATGAAAAAGGGATGAAGGATAAGACATCAGACAATTCTCACCATATCATTAGAAAATGCTAGAATGCTTTATTTCATAGTTAGCCCAACCCAAAGGGAAAAAACAGAAGATAAGACAATTATGTAAATCAAAGCTTTCATGATTCAGCTTATTAATTTCATTGAAAGATAAAATACTAAATAGTCTTACCATTTTAAATCAAATGGAAACATAAAATAATGTAGTAAATAAGTGAATATTATATATTAAATTTTATCATGGTTAAGTAAGATTATGGAACATGTATGATGATAAAAAGACAGGAATGGAAAGCTATAGAGGCAGAACATAAGAAGGCAAAGATAAGGAGGTTTAGGTGTTAGCAATGTCTCTATTACATTGTTATTTTAAAATACACAACATAGTTGCTTTATCTGCTGAATTATTTATGAAATCCAAAAATGGAGAGACTTAAGTACTAGGGCATTTTATTGAGTACAAAGCATTGAATTCATACTTTTTCCTTTGCCTTCTCCCAATACTCACTAATATTACAAAAAGTGTAGATGCACAAGGACCAAGAGAATGAGAGAGGGTATGATTACAACATTTTTGTTGAAGAGAAAAAACAGATAAGTGTTCAGTGATTTTAAAAAACAGAGAAATTTGCAATCCAAACTACCACTCAGGGAAGTGCAGAAGAGAGGTAACACACTACCTGACTACGGCAATATTCATATACAGAAGGCAACAGAGATCACTGCAAGTGATGGTGCAGATGGAGAAGATTTTTTTGAAAATTTATGTAAAATGTTGTTACCTGATCTCATTTTACATTCGATAGTGCTGCCAACTAGCCTTGTTCAGAAATTCCAGAAAAAGAGAACTGAGAAAATGGAAAGGAGAAAATTATCAAACAAATGACTTTAAATTTTTTTGGAAAACTGGGAACATGCACTTCCATGTTGAAGTTAAATGTCTAGAAAATACATTGTTAACATATAGCTTTTATTAAAAAAAAACCTGATTAGTGAAAAATCCTGAAAATTTCCAGAAATTCTCTCTCTCTCTCTATGGGGGTGTGAGGATGGAAAGGAGAGAGAGAAGGAAAGTTAGTTATTAGGTTATATAAAAATATTTATAATAAAGATGGTATCGAGTGTTTTCAAAAGCCATGCTACGTACCAGTAAATGGTGGAAAAATTACTTAAAATTTCTTTTAAACCAGAATTCTCTTCTTCACAGATTGAAGATATTTTCAGCCATACAAAATATAAAGTTTGCCTCCCTTGCACCATTTCCAAGAATGCAACCAAAAGAGGCACGCTATCGAAATGAAAAAGTGAATTAAAAGAGAGAAATCTATTATATTAAATTAGGAGTTAGAACAGTAGCTAAAAGAAAATCTCCAAACAATAAAAATAGTGCACACGATGCAGTTTTGCAATGAGTTTGGGGAGCCAACAGCCTATATTTGAGCAGAAGATAGAAGATTCCAGAAGGGATATTTTCAAACTAACAAAAGCACCTAAAAGGTTACATAATGGTTTTAATGTTTTCAGAGAAAATGTATCATTATAAAGGGCAGTTTGGGACTCAATCAGTTATTGATATAATAAGATACAAAGAACAATGCAAATGAAACAAAAATCATTATTACTTTCAGAAAAATATAGTCATACACGAAAGCAAATAAAATCATGGTGTAATTTCAGCTATGACTTTTACTCACCATATAATAAAAATAGTGAGACCCTTATTGACTTTAACAAACATAATTACATAATGCTATTGAGAAAAATGGAGGAATGGGAAATGTGTTTTGTAGTGTGGCATGAAACCAGTTAAATCTACATAAGACATTTTTGAAAACTAAAAATCAAGAAATAGCTGTTTAAATATGTTATTCAGAAACATGTAATTAAATGTCAAAATATCAGCTAAAATAATTGAAAGTGGTGCCTTCTCAAGAAGTGAATGTATAATGAGAAAGAATAATTGTTTTTCATAACAATATTTTATTGTTTTACTTGATTTATTAACTATGATACTTGCATATGTAACACTACGCAAATACTTTAAAATTCTGTAAACACTCATTGTATGACATTTCAAGGCTCATCTCACCTTTGTTATTTGAAGTGCTCAATATTACCAGCTACTTCCTCACATATGTGTACAGAGATATAGAAGAAAGAAAGTAGAAGACACTCTCTGGAGGATCATAGAAGATGAAGACACAGCAGTATGACTTTTATACTATCTAACTTATCCTGGTCTTACTGAGGAAACTTACTCATTTATTAGCTAATGACCAAAATATCAAACAATCTACTGAATTAAAAATAGCCACTTTTACTTAAGAAAATTTACAACATACCAGAAAAAGTAAAAAACTCCATAAAAAGTTAAATATGCATATGATAATTTTATCATTAGGCAGTATGCTTTTCTTTTATTTGATATTGTATGAATGGTGTTTAAAATTTGATATATACAATAAAACATTACATAAAGCAGGACTCTAGTTTATATAGTGACTTTCAAATATTCTGCCTTATAGCAATATAATTTACTTAATATTATCAGGACTTAAAAAAATGTGCTTGTTCTTCTGTTACTGTTTTTATATTACCTTTCTTTGGCAATAAATTTTAATGCTATTTTAAAGCACGACAGAAAAATCTATCCAGAGTTATTTTTTTTTTTCCCAAGGGTTAGCTCCACAAACCTGTTTATAAAGTTCAAAGTCTTTTCAAGGACTCTTCTCTTTGATGTGATTCAGTGGAGAAATTAATGAAGTCAAACAAACTTGCAGAAATCTTTTAAGAGAAAACTATGCTATAGTCTAATTCTATAAAACAGCAAAAAAAAGTCGTAACAAAAAACAAAACAAACACCCTTGATCTTTAATTTAGGCCAATACCAAACAAACAAACAAAACAAAACAAAACAAAAACAAAAACAAAACAACTCCGATCTTCAGTACAGGCGGTCTCATTCTGTCTGTCTGCCTTTCTTTCTATCTGTACACATACGTATGCACACACACACATGCACACACACAAACATACACACATCAGTATGTCTTTTTATCTCTCCATCATCTACTTATCAGTCTACCAATCATCATCATTTTCTCTATATCTATATTTAATTATATGTGCAAAGGTGTGTTCAAATGATATGGTAATAGATATTGTAAAAACCAGCTAGAGTGCAATGCTATTTTCCTCCTATTTTTTCACATAATTCTGCTGGCAGTCTTAAATGTGTCATCCAAAGCATACTAAGCATTCTCTATTGTAGTGTTCTCCAAAGAAATGCTACATAAGGATCCCTGAAATATATATTAAAATTGGAAATTACTGGGTTACTAGCTAAAAGTTATCATCTCTGGAAATTGAGGCCAGAATATGTACCCTTAAAATGATTGATTCTCTGTGAAAAAGTTGGAGAATCACTACCCCAGTCTATGGTATTTTCTTGTGTTTGCTACACATTTCTCAGTGTGGTATATAATACTATAGCCATTGCCAAAACAACCAGCATCAAAATTTTTGGTTCAAACAGTTAACTGAACTGTGAAAGAGTATGCAAAGTTGGAAATAATTAAATTTAAAAAGTAATAAAGTTAATTTTGTTAGATTTTACCAGTGGCTCCTTAAAGCAGTTCTACATACTAGCTGACCCAGAATATTCTGGTAGTTATTGTCTAAAACATAGCTCTAGAACCTTTCCCGTAACTATAAGACCTTAAGTTTTTAGACGGGGCTCTGTCTGACAGGTAATAGATAGTAGTTAAAATGTTGCAAACAATATGCTTATACTGAGATCTTTTTTTTTTGTTTGTTTTCAGCACAAGACTTAATTTATATTTAATTATAACAAACATTTCATCATAATGGGAAATTAATTAGTTGCTGTTATAGTTTTGGGGTTTTTCAAGCATAAACCACAGCCATAATGGCTGAAGGTAGATTTTCTCTAGAGTTACAAATTTAAAGTACAGGAAACCACAGAAACCCCAGAAGAAAAATGATTGTTTTAATTTGCTACTGAGCTTTGAGCTCTTATCTCTTTGGTAGAAATAAGAATTCATCTTTTAGGCTTACGGTTGCTTCTTCAAACTATGGTTCATATTTAGAACCATAAATGAAAATCTAAGGGAATCCATCATTCAAAGGTTTTTTTGCTTATTTTTTTAAAGACAAGATATTAAGTTATGTGTTTGGTGAGGGAGATAATGGAGATTTATTGACTGAGGCGGTTAATGAAGTTAGTAGAGGAAATATTCAAGTAAAATTAGAGTATTTGATCCCAGAATTTTCGCTAAAGTTCAGCATATTCTTTACCTATAGATTTAGGAACATGCAGATATGGGTTTGAAAATCCCACATGGCAATTTGCTTTTTATATGTTGGTGAAGATGTAAGTACTTGCTTAAACTTATTTTGAAATAACTCCTACTCATACCAAGTGATTTTTAACAAAATGGAGATAGTTATGGAAGATAGGCAAGAAAACATTTTAAATAAGGAGCAGGATTATTAAATTAGTGACTAACATTTCCAGGCAGGGATATTGATGACTTTCTGATTTTGAAAACTTGGCAGGTGTTACTATAAGTAGATCATCTGTATAGAGTGGGTTTGTAGGCTCTGTTCTTAGAGGAATGCATTCTATTAAAAAATCTATTTAAAAAAAATCCCTATAGGAATCACACATATGTGAGTCAACACAAAGTTTTTAATTTATATTTTGAAATTATATGCTTCTCTTTCATCTGAAGAAAGAAATCAGAAAGTTTCTTGAGGAACATGAAAGTATAAACAGATAATAACTGCTTGAATATCTCCAAGTCTATGCCCTGATTGGTCACTAAGCCTCATGACAGAAAAATAAAATATCAAGATCTCATATCTCAATGGTAGTAGAAATTAAGTAGACAATGGTTTTAGGAGAGATGACTTCCAATCACCTCATCATAATTTCCTACTCTGGTACTTCCTATGTTATTGTCTTGTAACAAAATTCACCCAAAAGTTAAAGGGCCATGGCCTGCATCTCTTATTTCTTAATTGCTTCTGCCTGGGTGTGATTAGAATGACTGGAACCCAAGCAGTTACCTTCCTAATTATGTCATCGCAAGTGCTTGCTACTGCCTCTCTGCTTCTGTTCTTGTTACCATTACAGTCTATACTTAACACAACATCTAGATAGATTCCTTTTAAAGGTACAGCAGTCATTCTTTCTTTTAGAACTTTTCTGGTGACTCTCTTGTTTTTTCAAATATAAAGCTAAAGTCCTTTTAGTGGTTTACAGGTCTACACAGCTTAGATTCCTCTAAAAGTTGGATCTCATCTTTAGTAATTTTCCTCCCACTTTTTGCCTTATTCATTCTCCTCCAGTATGTCAACCTTGTTCTTTTTCTCAAACAATTCATGCCTGCTCCAGTCCTGCCTTTGTTCTTCCTTCTACCTAAAACATTCTTCAAGGTATCCACAGACTAATCCCCCTTATAATCTTCAAGTTTTACATCAATGTCAGTAAGTTGTCTTGATCTACTTGTTTAAATGTGCTAATGCCTTCGCTCCATATCCTTTATTTTTCTTCATGTGACTTTCCATCTTCTAACTTATTATTAATTTATTGATCTTGTTTGTGGTCTGACAACTCATGAATAGAAAAGAAACTTCATGTTCAGATTTTGTTTTGCCAATGCCAGAGCTTCATAATGATGTAACTAGTATAGTTGTACAAGGCCTCAACCTCAGAAGGATCTCTTTACTTAATGCCCTGAATTTTCCACCTCAAAACTATTAATGATTTTCTTTTTTAATGTGAATTTAATAAGTGAAATTCACTTAGATAATGGAGCATGTACCTGCGGCTTAGAAACAAGGGCCTGTCTCTTGTCATCTTCTTGACATTTCTGATACACTCTCAGCCATCTGCTCCCTGATCCCTGAAACCCCAGATTCTTCCCGATTCCCTCCTGGTGCCCTCTATCCCTAGCAGGTCCTGCCCATGCAGTCCTGCTTTGGACTGGCCTTTCATAATGCATTTGTTGAGACAAGGTTCTAGCCAACCCTACCAGGTGCCAGAGGTGACTACACCTTACAAACTTTATTTCAAAACGTCTCCATTGTATAACCATCAACTCTTCCCTCTTATTTCTACTGAATTATAATAAGATATAGTCACCTTTTCCTTGGATTCTGCAATGCCTGGTAGTTTCCCTCCTATTCTCTTTCTTCTTTCCAATCATTGTAAGCTTCAGGGTTAGGTTCATTTTCTTTCAACAAATCTTGTGATTCTCTGTCTTTCTCAGGACATTTTAACATGTCTTTGTTTGTAGCAGTGTGTATGTGCCATAATCCTTTTTAAAGTCAATAATTTACAAATATGAGTTTTAAAGAAAAGCAGTTATGAAGTAGAAATAACTCTTGGTTAGCATATAAGTATAGACTTTCAAAACTCTCTTGGTTTTTAAGATAAATGCTTATATTTTTAAAAAAGTATTATTTCATTCAAATATTGTATTTCTAGATTACAAGTGTATAATTAATATTTATACCTTAATATTGATCCCCTTATTGCAGAAAATATAAATTAATTTTATTATATAGGTGTTAAAATAAACAAATAAGCAAACAAACAAATAAATAAATGTGACCAAAAAGATTCTAAGTAATAGGGAGGCAAATGTCATCATATGCATTCTAGAAAACCAGGTCTGGTAAACAAAAGTAAACTTAAAATATGTTAATATGGACAAAGACTGTTTTGAACAGTTAAATGAAGAACTACATTTCTCCTTAAGGGGAAACCAAAAGAAATTACAAGGACCCAAGTGCACCCAATAACCATTTTCTTTTTTTGCTTCTTAGTATCACCCTCAAATTAAAAGAGAGCATTTGGGTGTATCCAATAGCTATGTTTCAGAGAAACTGAAAATGTGGAAAATACTGCCATAGATAGTGTGAAGCCTTATTGTGAAAAGAGCCTGCTTAAACAAACGGAAAAGCATGAAAAAAGATTATAAAATAATAATTTATAATTTAATAATTATTATTAAAAAAATAATCTGAAGAAAATATGATGTGGAAGTAAAGGCATTGCCATGGCTGAAAAACAACAAACAAACCAAAAAATAAATAAATAAAACTAATAGGTACAAGAAATGTTAAATGAAGAAGATAGTAGAAGGAAGAAGAAGATTATCCAAACTGAGCTGGTTCCAGTGCATTCTTTTTCCTGTATATAAACGATTTAACTCTTGGCCAGGTGTGGTTGCTCACACCTGTAATCTCAGCACTTTGGAAAACTGAGACAAAAGGATGGTTTGAGGTCAGAAATTCAAGACTAGCTTGGGAAACATGGCAAGATGCTGTCTCAAAAAAAAAAGCTGAGCACGATTAAGTTCACCTGTAGTTTCCACACCTCAGGAGATTGAGGGAGGAGGATCACTTGAGTCCATGTGTTTCAAGCTTCAGTGAGCCATAATGACATCACTGCACTCCAGCCTGAGTGACAGTGAGAGAGAGAGAGAGAGAGAGGGAGGGAGGGAGGGAGGGAGGGAGAGAGAAAGGAAAGAAGGAAGAAGAAACTCTCTTCTGTTAAAGAAAATGAAATATTGAAATGCAAAGTTATATAAGATAATTATATTTAACTTGCTACTGAATGTGCTTTTTAATAGTTCTGGCTTGATGGTGTATTAAATAGCTTCGTACCTTGTCTGGTAGAATATGTGTATTGGAAGTAAGATAAAGATTTAAAATATTTCTTATGAGTGAACAGCACAAAGTAATTATATATTTTTTAAAATTTTTAGTTGTCTTTGACACAACTTGTAAAAATTGTTTTACTACCTAAATATTATTCTGTAATTGTAAATATGAATGCAGTTATTACGCTGACATTTTGAATTATTTAAGTAAATACAATTTTATATAAAATCACAAAAACTTTTAGTAAATGTGCCAAAATAGAGAAGCCAGGGATTATAAAAATAATATGAATAAGCACAAAGTCTATGGTAAGGTTCTCACTCAGATTGTCTTTTATTGTGGCTTTGGGTAATTGCTTAACTTTTCTAGGCCACATATTATTGTTTGTAAAACAGGGCTAATAGTAAAATCACCTGAGATATGCTTAAATGAGATAATCAATGCAAAGCATTTAAACAGAGAAAACGATGAGCAAATATATACTTATTATTATATTCATTTATTTGTCTCTAATAGAACAATTAGTTTGTCTACCTAGGCTTGTTTGAAAAATTAAATATTTGCATTAAGCATTGAAAGAAACAGAAGATAATGGATATATTTTTAATTTTGAGTTTAGAGATTCCTTTCAAACATAATGTTAAAGGAAAAATAATGAAGAATATGTTAGCATTAGTATCATTAGCAATATAAGTAACATGCTAAGTATTGTATCTCAGAAAACTTAACAAAGAAAGTTTACAACGATAATGAAATAAAACAGCAAATAAACACACACACACACACACATACACACACACACATATACACTCACACACACACACACACACACACACCCCTCAAGTGTTCTGAAAACCACTACTCCAAAAAATATCCCCAGTGAATGTGTCAGGGAAGCAGCAGAAATATTAATGCAAAAAGTAGAAGCTCATTCAACATCTTATTTTCTCATGGTTACCACAGCCTGGACTTGCTGGGCTCCATGATCCTTCCACTTCAGCCTTCCAAATAGCTGGAACCATAGGCATGTGCCACCACGCCTGGCTATAGTTCAACATCTTAGAGGAAAATGTATCGCTTCTCTCCAAGAGCAATATAAGTGCACATCATCAATTCCAGAAACCACACTATTTATTGTAAAGATCTAAATAAATTATGTATATTGAAACATTTTCATGTTATTTACTTAAAATATTAATTTAGATTCAAACCACTCACTGAAAGGTATGTGATACCTAAATTGAGAAATAAAAACAAATATTGCCTTTTTCTCCCTTTGAAAGATTTAATATGCTTTTTTTATTACATTAATTCTTCGAAAATCTTGCAAATTGAAATGTGGGAAAGATGTTAAACTATAAGATAAAAATACACAGTTTGCATAACAGGAAATTATGCAGTCTCCCACTGGTTTCTCACCCTGCTGCCCAGTTGACCTCATTTCCACTCATTTCCAGATTTTGCTCATCACTCTAAACGTTGATATTCATCTTCTCATGAGGAAGCTTTGGTTTAGTAGAAAACACAGGCAATTTGAAATCACATGATCATTATTTTTATAGCATTTCTTTGTCATACACATTTAGGAAAGAATTATGGCTGGCATACCTTTGAGTCCTTGTATATAGGAGACTGCCTTTCAGTTGCCTTGATAAGTGAAAGACAGATTGGATAATTAAAGATACTGTTAATTTACCATACAACTTTATAATTATTGCTCATTTATCTGACAGGACTCTATTATACATAATAATTTTTCAAACCATCTAATTCTATTACTTTTTGCAGATAACATGAATTATAGTTAATAGTTTTTATAAGCTTTGATATTGTATAAGATCTTTTACTTTTTAAATACCAAGAAAAGAAAAACGAATAAAAAGAAGAAAGAAATAAAAATGTTCTTCCACGTGACAACTTCTATTCCACAAAACCTGCAAGTGTCTGTGGTATGGAGACTTCAGTCTTTCTTCAGCTTGGGAAAAGTTTGTATTACTACAACTTTCAAATGATTTCTGATTCATTCACTCCTTCCACACTTTTTAAACAAAAAGTGAACACACATTGTCTAAATGTTATGGCTACTCAGTTTAAATGAATTCATCCCCATCATTTGTTTAGAATTTTTATACTTTTAAAGTTCCTCTTTCCTATGATGTTTGTGATATTAATTACTTTATGTTATTACTTTACTTATAGTTTCTTCATTTTTTAAAAATATATAAAAGAGATTGGATGTGGTATGTGTATACACAGAAATAGGTATAGTTAGAAGTAAAGGTATAGGTGTACACGAATATAGATATGGTTATAGTTGTACTCTCCTTTGATCTTAAGTTGAGTTGAACGTTTAGTTAAAATCCATAAGAACAGAAAACAGATATGGTTTAAGATGTATTTCTTTTTTTTTCTTTTTTTTTTTTGAGTTGGAGTCTCACTCTGTTGCCCAGACTGGAGTGCAGTGGCCACTCCCGGCCACTACAGCCTCGACCTGCTGGGCTCCGGCAATCCTTCCGCCTCAGCCTTCCAAGTAGCTGGAACTACAGGCACGCATTACCACACCCGGCTAATTTTTTTGATTTATTGTAGAGATGAGGTCTCACCAAGTTGCCCAGG
>CAUYQG010063396.1:0-26044 GCA_963574415.1 Tarsius wallacei
ACCCACCTGGGCAACTTGGCGAGACCTCATCTCTACAATCAATCAAAAAATTAGCCGGGCGTGGTAGCGCGCACCTGTAGTTCCAGCTACTTGGAAGGCTGAGGCAGAAGGATCACCGGAGCCCAGCAGGTCGAGGCTGCAGTGGCCAGGAGCGGCCACTGCACTCCAGTCTGGGCGACAGAGTGAGACTCCAACTCAAAAAACAAAAACAAACAAAATCCATAAGACTGAAATACTGCCATACACCTTCTCAGATCACAGTGGAATAAAAATAAATATTAACACTAACAACTTTCCCTCAGAACCCACAAAGACATGGAAACTAAATAGCATGATGCTAAACAACTCCTGTGTCAAAATGGAAATCAAAACAGGGATTAAAAGACACCTGAAAACAAATCAAAATGGAGAAACATCTTACCAAAACCTCTAGGATGCCATGATATTGGTACTAAGAGGAGAATTCAAATCTCTATGAACTCACATGAAGAAAATGGAAAGATCACAAGTTAACAGTCTAACAAGTCACCTAAGGAAGCTGGAAAAGCAAGACCACCAAAACCCTAACTTCAGCAGAAGAATCCAGATCACCAAAATAAAAGCCCAAATTCAGGACACAGAAGACAAAAAGATAATACCAAAAAAATCAACAAAACAAAAAGCTGGTTCTTTGAAAAGATAAACAAGATTGATGGGCCCCTAGCTAGACTGACCAAGAAAAAGAGAGAAAAAGCCCAAATAAACACAATCAGAAATGCAAAAGATCAAGTCACAACTGACCCCGAAGAAATTCAAATGATTATCAGAGGCTACTATGTACACTTGTATAGAAACAAACTCAAAAACCTAAAGGAAATGGAGGACTTTCTGACATCACACAAACCTCCACCCACAGTTTGAAACAAGAAGAAATCAAGACCCTAAATAGACCAATAACAATCCAGGAAATTGACTATGTCATTAAAAAACTACCTACAAAAAGAAAGACCTGGACCAAATGACTTTTCAGCAGAATTCTGCAAAACATACAAGAAGGAAATGATACCAATCCTATTGAAAGTATTCCGGGCAATTGCAAAAGATGGAACTCTCTCCAAATCATTTTATGAAGCTAACATCGCATTGATAACCAACCCAGGTAAAGATCCGACAAAGAAAGAGAACTACAGGCCAATATCCTTGATGAACATAAATGATAAAATTCTCAACAAGATCCTAGCAAACAAGATCCAACAACACATCTCAAAAATCATCCACCACAACCAGGTAGGCTTCATACCCAGGATGCAGGGATGGTTTAACATTCGCAAGACTATAAACCTAATTAAATACATCAAGAGATATAAAAACAAAAACCACATGATTATATCATAGATGCAGAAAAAGCTTTTGATAAAATCCAGCATTCCTTTTTGATTAAAAAAACCCTCGAACATTCCTAAAAATAGTAAGAACTATCTACAAGAAACCAACAGTCAGCATACTGCTAAACAGACAGACATTGGAACCATTTCCTCTGAAAACTGGAACAAGACAAGGATGCCCACTCTCACCCCTTCTTTTCAATAGTTTTGAAAGTCCTAGCTAGAGCAATCAGACAAGAGAAGGAGACCAGGGGTATCCAAATAGGAAAAGAGGAACTCAAGTTATCCCTCTTTGTAGACGACAAGATTCTATACCTCGAAAATCCAAGAGAATCTGTCAAAAATCTCCTTGCACTGATAAAGGACTTTGGCTAAGTCTCAGGGTATAAAATAAATGTGCAAAAGACAATTGCATTTCTATACACCAACAATAAACAAACAGGCACCCAAATAAAAAGCACAATCCCATTCACAATAGCCACCAAAAAATGAAATACCTTGGCATTTTCCTAACCGGAGACGTGAAAGATCTTTACAATGAAAACTGCAAAGTACTGCTCAAAGAAATCAAAGATCACACAAACAAATGGAAAAATATTCCATGCTCATGGACTGGAAGATTCAACATTGTTAAGATGTCCATCCTACCCAAGGCAATCTACAGATTTAGCGCAGTATCCATTAAAATACCAGCAGCATTCTTCTCAGATCTGGAAAAGGACAATACAGGAATTCTTATGGAAACCTAAACGACCATGAATAGCCAAAACAATCCTCAGCAAAAAAAAAAAAAAAAAGCGGAAGGTATCACACTTTAAACTTTACTATAAAGCTACAATGATCAAAACAGCCTGGTGTTGGTACAAGAACAGGCATATAGAGGTTCCAGAAGCAAAACCTCAATTACTCAACCAAATCATCTTCGACAAAGCCTCCACCAACAACCAGTGGGGAGAGGAGAACTTATTCAGCAAATGGTGCTGGGAAAACTGGCTGACCACATGCAGAAGATTAAAACAAGACCCTACCTATCACCATACACAAAAATCAACTCTAAATGGATCAGAGACCTAAATGTAAAACCTCAAACTATAAGAACTTCAGAAACTGCAGGGGACACCCTTGTGGAAATTGGAACTGGCAGGCAATTCCTGATCAAAATCCCATAGAAATAAAACCCCAAGAGATAAGATACACAAGTGAGACCTCATCAAACTGACAAGCTTCTCCAACGCCAAAGACACCATCAAGGGAGCAGGGGGACAGTCCACAGACTGGGAAAAAATATTTGCCAACTGTATGTCTGACAAAGGCCTAACATCTAGGATCTACAAGGAACTCAAACGTGCCAAAAAGAAAAAAACAAACAGCCCCATTACAAAGTGGGCAAAAGACATGAATAGACACTTCTCAAAAGAAGACATAAGAGCAGCCAAGAGATACATGAAAAAATCCTCGTCCTCAATAGTCGTCAAAGAACTGCAAATTAAAACCACACTGAGATACCACCATGTGACTCCAGTCAGGATGGCCATCATCAATAACTCAAAAAACAACAGATGCTGAAGAGGTTGTGGAAAAAAGGAACACTTCTACGTTGTCGTTGGGGGTGTAAACTGACACAACCTCTGTGGAAAACAGTGTGGCGACTCCTAAAAGATCTAAAAGTCAACCTTCCCTACGACCCTGTAATCCCCTTATGGGGAATATACCCGGAGGAACTCAGATCACTCTATGAAAAAGACACCCACACATGCATGTTTAACGCAGCATTATTTACAGTAGCAAAAACGTGGGACCAACCGTGTTGCCCATCGAAAGAAGACTGGATTTTTGAAACGTCGTACATGTACATGACGGAATGTCGTGCAGCCATAAGGCAGGACAGAATCGCGAACTTCACAGCAACCCGGATGGACTTGAGTGACTATCACGGAAACTCAGAACCGAGTATCCCATGCTGTCGCTTACCAGCAGGCCTCTAACAATCCATCCTGTGAGAAAAGGGTCGTCCGCAGTGGGAAGCTGCCCGGGGAGGGGGCACACAACAACGAGGGCGCCTGCACGACGCACACCTGTACGCCTACCCTGAACTGTACGCCTCGTCTTTGCAGTAAAAAACTCCGTGTCTTGGCCCGAGGGGCGCCCGCGGCTCCCGTCCCGGCGCACTCGCATCCAGTCACCGTGAGAGCCGAGTCAGTCGGTCAGCAGGACTCCGGTTACCGAGGAAGGCCAGGCCGAACCGCGGGGGAGGACCCCGCGGCCAGCCGCCTCAGTTCCGGAGAGACGAGAGCGCGTCCCGCCGCCACGCGGGCCTCAGGCGCCCGGCCCCGCGCGCGGCGGCGGCTCGGCGGTTCGGCCCAGCCCGAGGCCCCGCGGCCCGCACGCGCGTCGCCGCCGGTCGCGGCCTGCAGCCAGCCGGGCCTGCGGCGCCTGGCCCCCGCGGCCGTCGCCCCGCAGAGAGACCCGGCGCGGCGCGGACGCCGGCCCTCCTCCAGAACAGCCCGAGCGAGCCGTCCGGGAGCAGCGAGCCGTCCGGGAGCAGCGAGCCGAGGGCCGCCGTCTCGCTCCGGCGCGGGCCCCGGCTCGTCCGCGCGCACACGGCGCGGGCGGCCGGCAGCCGCGGGCGTCGCTGGGGGGCGTGCGGGCGAGGGCGCCGCCGCGGGGGCCGCTCGGAAGTGCTCGCCCGCCGCCCGCGCCCGCGGTTCGAGACCCGCCGGGCCACGCGGCGAGGCCGCAGCTCCGCCGCAGCGCGAACCCAGCCGGCGTGGGCGCGCGCGCCTGAGCTCCGGCGCTCGGGAGGCGGGGCGGAGGGATCGCGGGCGCCGGGGTCGCGGCTGCGGGCCCGCGCTCCGGTCCGGGCGGCGAGGGAGACCGACTCAAAAGAGACGCTGAAGCCTCACCGGGCAGCCTTCTTGCGCAGTGAGCCCTCGCTTGTCCCCGCCGCTCTATCACGAGTAAGTTGATCGTGAATTTTGTCTACGGTGTTGCTGATGTTCGTAGAAAAGTTGTAGGCGGTGGGGAGACAGCGGCACAGCGCGTGTGAGCGCGTCATACGTCGACACCCACCTGTCCGTATGGACACGTTGTGTATACTCCCCAGGGGCTGCCGTGACTTCCGATGTCAAGCCCCAAGGCCATGCCTTCTTTTTTGGAGTCGCACTCCGTCGCCCAGACTGGAGTGCAGCGGCCGCCCCCGGCCACCGCAGCCTCGACCCGCCGGGCTCCGGCGACCCTTCCGCCTCGGCCTTCCGAGTAGCGGGAACTACAGGCGCGCGCTACCACGCCCGGCTGATTTTTTGATTTATTGTAGAGATGAGGTCTAGTTGCCCAGGCGGGTCTCGAACCCGCGAGCTCAGGCGATCCGCTCACCTCAGCCTCCCAAGCGCGGGATTACAGGCTGAGCCACCGAGCCCGGCTCATGCCATCTTCTTAAGGCGGCCTTGCACCTGCTTTTTCTTAACGCCACAGCTGTGCCTTCTTCCCTTCACCTGGCTTTCAAACTGCTCTCACTAAGAGCGGGAATGCCATCTCGCCTGAGCACTCTCCCACATGCCATGACTTAGCCTCTCTTCTTTTTTTCTGAGTTGAAAGTCTCACTCTGTCGCCCAGGCTGCAGTGCAGCGGCAGGCTCACGGCCACCGCAGCCTCGACCTGCTGGGCTCTGGATCCTTCCACCTCAGCCTTCCAAGCAGCTGGAACTACAGGCACGGATTCCATGCTCAGTCTCTCTTTATCCCTCCTGCCAGGGACCCCTAGAGCACTTTTCACAGTCCTGCCGAAAGCTGCATTTTGAAGGCAGCTTGCCTGATGCCAGATGACAGAGTTGCCATGGAGGGTTCAAAGCTGCAGTAACACTACATGCCAGAGCACTCAAGGTTCCCATTCTGAGAATCACAGGAGACAGTTTTCAGTTTTTGCCACATGTCAAACTCAGTGCGGGATGTCAAAGGATGCTAGTCCTCTTTGAGCTCCAAATCAACCTTTTTCAAAATCAAGACCAGTGGAAAGAATCAAATTCTTCGTCTTGCCACCACCTAGCTGTGGCACAGAGTATCACTCACAGAAACGCTGCATTTGTAGGATTTTCATGTGTGAAAAGAGATCATTCTACTGGACAATCTCTGAAGTGTCTTTTGATTTTAAAAAGCATACACCCTAAAATTTTATAGAACTCAGAAAAAAAAAAACCCTTCAGGGTTGACGTTTTAGGAGTAGACAGGAATGTGGAGAACAGGTGATTGGTTAGGTCTATTCCAGGAAGTGGAACCGGTCAAGAGGGCCATGTGGAAATGGGAAATTAAGAAGGGGTGAGTGGAAAATTACTGGAAACATTTGCCAGTGTGGATTGGGACAGAGTACATTTTGCAGTGTGGTAGCTTTGCATTTTTTTGAGCAGACTCATCACAGTGGTGGGTGTCTGAATGGCCAGATCTCTCAGCACCGTGTTCAGGCAAGTCCTTCACGTTTCAGAGGAGTTCAGAGTGCATGTTGCAAATGCCAGAAGATATGGATGCTCATTGCTGTAAACCAAAAATACAATTTTAAGGCCCCCAGCCTGCTGAATGGACCCTACTCTGGGCCGAGGGAATCTTGAAGAAAACGAGACCCTAGGCCGTGACGGAAAAGCACAGACATGCTTTGTCCTACCCCTCCCTGTGGAGTGTTTGGCATGGCCCACCAGCATTAGCACTGACAGGGCAGGCTCTGTGGCATAAGATACCAAATTCCCACTCACGCTTGTGTGACGTCACATGGCAGGTGGCAGGCCCCAAAGGAAACAAAAATAGTCTACCCCGCGATTTATTTATTTGGCATATTTTTAGAAGACCTTGCAAAGCTGTCTCTTGGGGAAATTTGCATCTGTATAGATTCTCTTTCCCAGCAAAGGGGCATCTTTTAAGATATTTGCCACCTATTGTCCTTGAAGTCTGCAACACAGAGCCTTTATCAACATATCAAAAACATCATCTCATACACACCTCATCCTAACACAAGCATTTCTTTTACTGATTTCCAGGTCTTTAGACATAGCGTAACTCTTTCTACCAATTGCTAATTGGAAAAAATTTGAATCCATGACCTGTAAAGCCACACTCATCGGTATCTCCTTTCCAGCCTCAAAAAACATAAACCTCACATGTTTTGATTTCTGTTTTGCACGTAACTTCTGCCTCTAAAAATGTATAAAACCAAGCTGTAATTTGACAATTTTGGGCGCAGGTTCTCAGGACCGCTTGGGACTATGCCAAATGCCTAGGTCACTCACATTTGTCTCGGAATAAACTGCTTTAAATATTTTAGAGTGTGGTATTTTTGTCTACATTGTATTCGTGTCCTGTTGTTTCCATAATGAATTCACCACACACCTCATGACTTAAAGCAGCACAAATGTATTCCCTTAGAGTTCTGGAGGTCAGAAGTCTAAAATGAGTCCACAGGACTGCATTCCTTCTGGAGGTTCTGAAGAGAGTCTCCTAGGGTTTTTTTTCAGCTTCTAGAAGCTGCTGATTCCTTAGCTCAAGGCCCTGTGCTCAGTCCCCAAAGCCTGCAGTGCACCAGATTCTCTTTTCGCTAACCCCGATGCACAGTGACTTCCTTTTGCCCACTTGGATCCTCTTGCCTGCCTCTTGCAGGACCTATGTGGCGACTTGGGGCCAACCCAGTCATCCAGGATGATTTCTCGACTTGAGATCCCTAACTTAATTAACGTAATTACATATGCAAGCTGCTTTGCCATGCCAGGCGACACAGACTCAGGTTCTGAGAAATAGGATGTGGGCATCTTTGGGGAGCTGCTATCCTGCCTACCATAGTGGTTAAGAAAGAAAACAAGCGAGTGACAAATAGTTCTTAATTGTAGTTATTTGTAGCTGTGAAAGAAAACACTTTCTATGCCGCAGAGAAAGTTGACCTTGGGAACTGAGTCACACACACAACTTCCCTTTTTTTCATTCCCAGACCGATGGCTGCAGCAATGGAGGGCTACATGCCTCCCTCACAGATTGCTCACAAAGAAATTCCCCAAAATGTTTCAAAATGCATATTCCCCACTATGGACAAGCCGTGAAGCAGAGTTCTGCTGAGTCTTCCTCCAGTCAGTCTTTCTGATGCCGGATGGGGTGTGGCACAAAACTTGTGGATTATTTGGCTCATGTCTAAAATGAATTTTAGAGTGGCCAGCAAAGTTTTAAAACAAATTTTATTAGAGAAGGAAAAGAGGAGAGAGAGAGAGAGAGAGAGAGAGAGAGAGAGAGAGAGAGAGACATGCCAGGGCTGGCAGGGGTGAGAGAAACTGCATTTTGGCTCTTTGCAATAGACCTGACATACCTTCACAATGACTGATGTGCTAAAGAGGGTGGAGCCCAGGTAACTGTCACTCTGGAGACTGACATTTCTGGGCTCCTGATGGGAGGAGAGGTATTTTCCTAACCACATTGTCTTTTGCAGGAGACCTGCCAGACACTTCCAATTCACAAGTTCCTGAGCTAAAAGGGGGCCTTATTATCATTTCTTTGGCTTTGGCTAGTTAAGGGGGTGGTATTCTGCCTTCCCCCTTTGACAGGGAACATGAAAGTTTCTTAGTGATTGTTTTGCTAAACCGGGAATTGAAAGGTTGGGCTGTCCTAGTCTTGCATCTGATGGGGCTTTCCTTTGGTTTGACGAGAGGGTGACGTAGGCTGCTAGCTTGGCCTGCAGTAAAATGTAATTTAAAAAATATCTGAACACTTCCTAAAACCTACGTATGGGAAATTTATCTATGCCCAATCTGTGCTAGCTACCCTGCCTCATTTCCAAGTGTTTACTTTATCTTATATGCAATGTAGATTTGCCAAGAGTGAGAAGAACACATACGCTCTACTCTCTCTGTCATCTATAAAGTGTAAAATCCCTGCGCTCAGACCAAAAGCTCAGGGAAAGAATGTAAATCACCAACTAACCTTCCATCCCCACCTCTTTTGTTTCTTTTCCTTCTTTCTTTCCTGCTTACTCTTTTCCCCTGGTAAATACTGAACTCTTTCAAAGTTCTCTTTGGAAAAAAGGCACGGATCACAGACACGGCAGTGATGTGTGTTTCTTTGCCCCAGTCATGTCCTAAACCCAGGCAAAATAAGCCTCAAAGGATTGGCACACCTCAGTCACTGGTTTTCTTCTTTTTTCTTCTTCTTCTTTTTTTGTCAACACAGACAAAGTCTTCGTCTCAGCATGTCAGGATACTCTATTCTTACCTCAAGCATCTACGATCAAGAAGTAGACGTGCTCTAAGATGATCAGTGGGCAGTCTCTCTGGCTCAAAACAATGGAAGAGTTTTTGAACGGTGTATTTGAATCGACTGCACACACAAGTACGCCTCTTTCAAAAAAGGACATGCCGTAGAGAGACATACAAACCTCCGAGAGGCTTACGATCGAAAGGCATGCTATGATGAATGACTTCAGGATAATCATCTGCTGGTCTGATTCGGATGCTTTCTGTTTTTATATTCTTAAGTTACATGTGTCAGCTAGCTGTTATTTCAGTCACGCTGTGAAATAGACTGCTTCAAAACCCAGTGGCTTCAGTCAATTATAATCTAAAACTGCACTCTGTTTTCTGGTTCAGCTTGGGATAGGATCGCTCAGACATCTGTGCTCAGTCTCAGACTGGGTGGATGTTCTGTGGTCCTGCTGGGCTCACTCCCTGGGCAGGGGTCAGCTGTCTGCAGACCTGTTTGTTCTGATCTTGGCTGAAACAGCCGGCTTTGCACCCGTGGTGCTCACATGCACTGGCCTCTCCTGTCCCTTGATTAGGTCAGTCCAGGAATGTTCCCAGGATCACCGAGAAACCGGGGAGGCAAGAGAAATGCACAGAGGTTTCCTCAAGCTTCGGCTTTCTTCAAGTCTGCTGGCGTTTTATGGAAAAGGTGAGTCTTGTGACCAACTCAGGCTGCAGGGTGGGAACAGCACTCCACCTTTTAAATGGGAAGAATTGCAAAGCCACGGGCAAAGGGACGGTGAGAAGTGAAGGAACACACCATGAGTGCAGACAGTCTGCCCCAATGCACACTCCTAGTTTTTCTAGAAATTAAAGAGGTTGACAGAATAGGCTTTGCATGAATGATTTAACCCTTGTCTCCATTAAAAACTAAAATAATTCTAATAATTTATTGGTGCAGCCCTTTCACCTTTCTCAAGAGGATGAAAGGAAATCTGTGCAACAGCCCCAGCTCGGCCGTGGCAGTTAGTCGTGTTGCGCTGTCTTCTCCACGCAAACTCAACAGCTAAACCAGTTGCCAAATGGGCAAAAGCAATACATCTTTAAGGGCCTAAGAGCCTTTATGTATGCAAGTGTAAATGTAACCAGAAAGGACAAACTGTCTCTGGGTTTCATAAAATAAAGAATTTGGGTTTGAGAAGTTTCTGTCTAAAGCTCTGAGCATTCTGACTGGGGGCCCCACAGGAAAGCAAACCTGGGACAAACAGATGTGCCAGCACACATATTTTACCGATGACATGTACACCCTGGTTGCTGGTCCTGCAGAACAGTGAAGAAACTCCGAGGCCTCACACCACACTTTTGTCCTGGTGCCTTGGAGCAAGAGGAGGGTCAAGACTCAGGCCGGGCTCTAAGTCCCAGGCTCACCATCCTAGGCAAGACTGCAGAGGCTGAAAAGCTGGAGGAGTACAGAGAGAAGCTGCTGCGCCCTAGAAACTTGAAGATTGTCGGGGGACTGTGTGGTGAGGTAGGAGATGGCAATTTTTATGGCTACTTAGGGCTTTTACCATTCCTGCTGAACCATAAGTGCTCAAATCATGTGCCAGAACCAACGAGAGCCAATCATGATGCCTATTTTCAAGTGTCTGTTTAACCAGAAATTCAATTTCTTTATGCATTTAACAATGTTCCCTGGGGTTCATATTTCAGACAGCAAACATGGGACAAGCACAGCTCATAGGCTCAAGGAAATGCCCCCATGATCCACTAACCTCATTATACTTGACTATTCAACTCCTTCTAACACGATTTAAATCATCACTCCAAGACAATGTTTTAAATAATTCCCGAACCTGAAAAAATACAGATAAGGAACTAATACCTGGAAAAGTTACCAAAGTTTGGGCCGGGGATAAGCTGACTCACTAAAAAGCTTTTATAATTTTGCTGCAAGAGAGAAAGCAAGGTAAGCATGACAATGGAAGTCTTCAGAAAAACGTTCACCAGTCTGCGGATTGTTTCATGCTAGAAGAGACAGACTCGATGGCAGCCGAGCAAAGATTGTCAACAGCCCACGGGAGATCAAATCAAAACCAAACACATATGGGACTGTGAGTGTGAAGGGAGAGTCACTGGCCAATCTCTAATGGGATGAGGTAACACAAATGTTTGAGAAACGTCGTAATTTTTTAAAGAATGCAGAAAAGCAGATGAGTAGTGACTCGGGGAGATGATAGGCCTTCCAAGATCTGTGGAAATTTTCTTCATTAATTTTGCACAAGTTGAAGCAGTCATGTAAGCAGGTGGACCAAGTTTCCTCCCTCTTCTTCCACTTCAAGCCCTACTGTCTCCAAACTTAGCTGAAAAAGGACTTGTGTGCTTGTGTGTGTGTGTGTGCTTATTTTATTTTATTTTTAACTTTTAATTTTTTATCTTAAAGACGTGGGGTACAATTCAGGGTTAGGTATACAAATGCTCATTATGCAGGTACCCTTGCTGATGAGATGTGTCCCCGTGTGTGATCATTTTAAATAGCATTTCGTGACACATTAGTTTGAGGATTGAGGCCACTGGACAATCTATGTCCTATACAAAGGACACATTGCCATTGTTGAATTAATTCTGTCTTGGTCACCAGGAAGACATAGTGGAATCTAGGGCTGAAGTCCTGGCTGTCAGTAAAGAGTTGCTGCCTGGGATTCTGAACCAGCAGCGGGCGGCTGGGAGAATATTTGAGACTTCAGCCCAGTGAAGTGTCCCTGATGATCAGCTGTAAAATCCCAAGTGAACGAATTTAACACCAGAATGAGCATATGAAGTTTATTGTCTCCAGTGTTTAAATCTGTATACTGTGACAGTGGTTTACACTTTCTGTCCTCTGGATGACTTTCTGTCCTCTGGATGACTCCATATTTGACAATTATTTCTACTGAGTTTGTTCCTGCTTAAACATTCGGCCATTGGTCCCAGCCTGATGCCTCTCCCTGGCTCCTCTCAGCACTTATGGCCATTAATTGTCACCACCATGAATGGAGCATCAAACAGCACAGCCTCTGCTAAGAGACAAACAGAAACACTGAAAAACTCCCTGAAAGTTTTCATCCACTGAAAGCTTTTTAAAGGGAAGGAAGAAAAGATAACAGGTTGTTAAAAACGGATGACAGAGACTTTGGGGGCCTTTGGTCATAGAGAACTTCTTTAGCACACAAATCTTTATTAACCCAAAGAAAATCGAGTTAAAACCTACAAAAGCCTGCTTTGTTGGTGTTTCCATTTCCTCTGAGCTAAACAGCATGATAGTTTGCTGCAGTCTTGCCTGAAAACACCTCTGAAAGCTTTCTGGCTAGCAAGCTGCCAGTGTTTTGTTTTGTTTTGTTTTGTTTTCCTGCTAGGTTTTAGAATGAAAATTTGACCTTTGGTTGCATTTCATATACAGCAGTGATTCATAGTGAAAATACATTATCTAGAAATATTGAATAAATTATCGTATCTGGTAACGAGGTGATTACATTTAATAGTATCTGAAAATGAAAAATAAGTATCTTTTGGTAGATTGGGTTTATGTTTCTTTTTAATTCTCTATTTGAGTAAATGAGGTAATGGTCATCTTTTTTTCAAAAATC
The DNA here is from genome assembly GCA_963574415.1 of Tarsius wallacei. Taxonomy (NCBI): domain Eukaryota; kingdom Metazoa; phylum Chordata; class Mammalia; order Primates; family Tarsiidae; genus Tarsius; species Tarsius wallacei. The sequence continues at coordinate 12,183 of CAUYQG010063396.1, forward strand.
AAAGACAGTAGGGAAGGTATAAAAGAAAGGATTTGGGAGCAGAGAGATGGGAGTTCACAACCTGGTTCCACCGGATTGGTCTTCGTGAAATCTTGGTTAAGGTAAGTGGCCATTCTCAGACTTACTTTCCTAATATGTACAGATAATGCTATCTACCTACAGAGTTTGGAGAATTGCAAAATCCATCACTGATCTCCCTCTTTGAATGTTATGTATCTCAGCCTGAGGACAATCTTTGACCGCCTTAGAGATAATTCCTCATTTGCTTGCCAGAATTTACCAAATGGGCCCAATTCTTGGAAACAGCAATGTGTAAAAGCCAGAGCAGGAGATCTGGGGCCTGACAAGCTGGATTCAAATCCTGAGTGTGTGACTTGCTAGCTGGAAGGTACTGGATAAGTTTCTTCTCCTCCCTGTGCCAAGAGCCCATAGACAGCACCTGGCGCTTAGCAGGCGCTGTGCACATGTCTAACAAATGACAGAACTTGTTCTTGTGCCCACATTGCCAAGTCTCTTGACCCATGCAGATCCTCCTCATTCACGCTCCATCTTCTTACGTCTTCTACTTCTAATCTTGACACCAGCCAGCTGGTAGTCAATGGCCATCCCTCTGACAGTGAGGAGTTTCTTCCACACTCTTGGTGAAGAAGGGAACATCAGTAGCAGTAACTGAAAAACTCCACAATTACAGGACTTTCACATAACAAAAGCTACATCTATCACCCACATAAAGTCCAAAGGGGGTGTTTCTGATCGAAGGGAGACTCCATGGCAAGCAGGCTTTCAGGGATCCAACCTGAAGGAGACTCTGCCTTTCATGTGGGCCTCCCAACGACACGCTGAAGTCAGCTCTGTCGACACCCAGCAGGCAGATGGGGTCAAAGCCAGAATGAAGGACCAGTGGGGGTGCTATGACGGGCTGGTCCTGATGCACGTGCATCGCTCTGTCACTACTCCTCTGTCTGGGCTCAGTTATGTTGGTTCACGAACGCAAGATGGGCTAGCAAATTTGTAGTCCCTCGTGGGGCAGCAACTTTTCAGCAAAATGTCTGCGTTTTAATAGGGAAGCACAACTCTTTGGTGGGAAGCTGTCCACCACACAACAGGAAATACCTCAGTATTTGTTGCATTATTGTAATCAATCTAGCAAATACAATTTGGAACTAGCCGTCATTTTGTAGCACATTCATATGTGTCCTGCTTCTGTTCAGCTTGCCTTGCAGCCTTGCATCCAGTTATGTGGCCTTTCTCAAACTACGCTAGGACCATCTGTGTCCTACAGAAGCAGGGTGGCCTCTTCACGATGGTCGGCAATACACCCGGCAGATGTTGGATGCCTTCTTGGTTAATTCTCAGTTCACCCATCAATTTCCGAAGTGAAAAGCCCACGAATGTCCTAACTCCTAGGTTATTGTGGCAACTACGAAGCTCTCTCAATTCAGAGCAAGCACAGATGTTCGCTCCAAATGTTCTACTGCTGTTCCTTCTGGAAAGTACATCTATTTGGATCTCGGAAGGCAGTTTGCTTACAGGGAACACTAATTCTCAACAGTTCCCGTACTCCGGCAGATCCCAGAGGAGAGTGCTGGGAGCAGCTGCCCGTTGGGTTCTGCACTCTGGCAGTTGGGGGTTGTTCCCATGCCACGCCAAGAGGTGAGTTTGGTGGGGTTCACAGCCAGAAGGGGCCACAGAGATCACTGCCCAGTCCCTTATCACAAGGCGAGGCAACCTTTAGGGTGAACTATTTTAGTTCTCAAAGCACAGCTAGGCTGCTACCCATTCCTTGTTAGGGTAAGCCCCTGGTTATGAGGCAAAACAGAAAAAGGTAGGACGTCAGCTGTTCCTCCAAGCAGAACAAACATGAAAAGTTCTCAGGGTCTCCCTCATTGATATAAACAAATGTATGCCCACATAACTTTACTCTCTAGTTTTAATTAATTTGGTAGTCTTGGTTCAAGTGCATTTGACCAGAGAAAACAGACAGGAATGTTTTTATTGCTGTAAACTATCTCTACATTTTGGACTGTATGTCTATTGCACTTCTTTTTTCTACCTCACTCTGTTAATGTCTAAACAAGAGACTTGTGCTTCCGAGAGTTTTTTAAAAGTACTTTATTTATTGATACTTGTGAATAATCTTGCCCAACAAATTGTCTAAAGGGAGTATTTTGTTCTGAGCCAAGGATATATTCCTGTATCCAATGCAGGCTTTAAAAAACTTTTATCAGCCTGGCTCGGTGGCTCAGCCTGTAATCCCGCACCTTGGGAGGCTGAGGTGAGTGGATTGCCTGAGCCTGCAGGTTCGAGACCTGCCTGGGCAACTTGGCGAGACCTCATCTCTACAATAAAAAATAAAAAATAAATCAGCCAGGCATGGTAGTGCGCGCCTGTAATTCCGGCTACTCGGAAGGCTGAGGTGGAAGGATCGCTGGAGCCCAGCAGGTCGAGGCTGCGGTGGCCAGGAGTGGCCACTGCACTCCAGTCTGGGCGACAGTGAGACTCCAACTCAAAAAAAAAAACCAAAAAACAAAAAACTTTTATCATAAAATATTACACGCTGTGAGAAAGCACATAAAACATAAATGCATTCTTTATTGAATCACTGCATGAAAACTAATGTAACCACCAACCTAGTGTAAGAAGTCAAATGTGCTTCCTATGATTTGTCCTGCTGTTGATGTCCCCAGCCAAACATGGTCAGGGCACAGCTGGGTTTTCTGTTTTAGAAGGAGAAAACAGACATCGTGGAAACCGTGGAGCGTCTCAGCAAGAGGCTGCTGGAAAGAGCCCATTACAGGGTCTGGCTTGTGCTTGGTCATTTGGGGTGGGGACTAGGAAGTCAGGACTTCCTCTGCTTTGGAGCCTCTCGGGAAGCAAGAGTGACCTCATGACTTAGTGTCTCAAGAAACTCTTCAGAAGGAGGGAGGGCTAGACTGGAGCTAGACTGTAACCTGTAAAGATGTCGTTGTCACTCACAGGAGCCAAGAGGAGAATATTTGATATTCTGTGGATTGGACAACATTCATATTTTGTCTGTGTTCAGATGTGATTACTGGGGGACGGGGGTATTTTTTCCTTGATTCACTGTTGATGTTTATATTCTCTGAGCTGTTTATATTCAACAGGAGAGCACCAATGACTTACCCAAAGTCTCAGGCCAGCTCCTGGCGGTCAGGGCAGAATGGAGCACAATGTCCCCTTCTCATGGCCTCTCTTCCTGGAAAGAAGATCATGTGAATAATCATCCACTTTGCCATATGTAAGTACAAAACTAAGGTATTGAAATCGTCTATTCAGTCGTGGTAGACCAAGTTTTTGATCTCGTGTTCAAATCGAGTTTTTTCCCCTCCTCTAGGTCAACATCAAAGCAATTATTTCTTTTTTCTCAATTTTTAAAATTAGCTCCAGAAGAAAGCATTTAAAGAGTGAAGAAATGGTTCGATGATTGTCACAACTACTCTGAGATACGTGTCTTTATCTTTTTGATAATTCTTTTTCTATAATTTTAAGAGGCCTGCTTATGACTTGTGTGGCTATATTGTAGTATTTCACCTTGCCCTGCCCTCAGTTCTCCAAAGAAGTAAAGAGAAACGGTGTGTGGTGGACAGTTTCAATATTCAGCTAATGACGAATAGCAGGAAATTTCCATCAAAAACATATTAAAGAAGTCTTCTTTATTTGACCATATGGATCCCATGATCGAGAGACTTTCAATATTCTTCTTACTTTGAGGTAACTTGCTGTGAAGCATTGGATTTGATTTTCCCGTCTGCAACATGGGATGATGAGAGAGTTACTGGGGATAAGAGGATTTCCAGGGACAAACAAGATAACACAGATAACATGCTATGGGTTCTTCAAAACTTGCTTCATATTTTACAAAGTCTTTCTAACTTACATTTACACAGTCTGTGCCACAGCTATTATTTTAAGTAGGATGAGAATATTCAACTGTACGGAGTTTTGGCAATTGGCACAATTTCATTTAGCTTATTTTGGAGCCAGAAACTCTACTTTTTTTCCCTCTAAATTGTTGTAACCGAGTCGCAAGAAAATAGATCGCCTGCACAGCCAAAGGTCAATTCTGAGTCATTTAATAATAGCCAGTGGTCAAGAGGGGGCATGCACCACCAAAATCTCTCGACTCCGAGTAAAACTTTCAGAGGTTTTTTATAGGCAAACTGAGAAATTACAGAGATAGACCATCTGGTTTGGGGTTAGGCAAGGGTAGGCAGGGGTCAACTCAGAGAAGGGAGAGCACTGGGAGGGTACAGGGCTGTGGGGCTTGATTACACGCAAACTTTAAAAATGTTGCATCAGCCACACAGGGGTTTAGGCAGACAAAATGGAGTTTTATAACAAAATGGAGTTTTAGCAATCTTGAAACTAAAATCATTAATATTAAACCTCAAACATTTTGAACACTGCCAGCACACCAAACACTTCATTATGTTTATATAATTACAATGCTGCCACGTAATTTTTTAACATGATTGCTCAGGTTTTTCTCCTAAATAAAATTGTGCTCAATTTTCTTTAAGACTCTCACTTGCCTGCAAAGCACTACAATATTTTAAAAAAAGAAAAAGAAAAACAGAGGCATCTCTCCCTATTGACATCAAGGATGTGGATTTCAGTTCAAGACTCACGGCAATATTGAAAGTGAGATCACGAACGACTACATCTGTATAAATTCAAATGTGGCTGCTTCCTGGCACCTACTTCTCAAGTCAGTGCATGCTATAATTAGTCAAACTAAGTAGGATGTCAGCTTTGCCAGCATTTCTGATGTGCAGTGCCACCTGTTTTACTGGTATCAGTTATTAGTATTTTGGGACAGTCAGGAAATCTGAAGTGGTAAATCAGTAGGTACTCATCAAAACAAGAATAACGTGCATATAGTCTAATTGCTGCCCTCAGAAAATAGTCATTGTCTACAAACCCTCTAAGCCTGCTCCAGGCACATGGGAAAAATAGGCGGTGTATTTTTCCTTGCGATTTTATCTAGACCAGGTTATCATCCCATGTATTATATGAGTAGGAAGATCTGGGCAAAACAACAGATAACTGGATGCATGCCAACTATTATTAAGGAAAAAAGAGAACGATTGTTAACAGTAAAAGTTACTGACAACGGTAAAAGTTTCTTGACCTAAAAAAAATGGATGACTGGAGAAAGAGCATGACGTCTTACAGCCAAAGAACTGAGACTGGTAACTACCCCTGCTCTCACTAGGTGAGACTTGCTCTCACTGTCCAACTCTCCAGGGTATTCCTCTCTCACTGATAAAGTGGTGGTTTTGAGATGGCCTCTACCAATTCTCATGGTCGTTGTCAGGATCAGCTATTATAAATTTTGTGATTGGGACCCCTTAGTTTCTCGTTTACTTGCCTCTTGCCGGGATTAGTAGTAACTTTGCTTGTAAAATGAAAGAATGAAATGTAAACGTTGCTTGCTTTTCTTCCTGACTCCAGAGCTGAAAAGAACACACGGCATCTCTGTGTTCCCCATTCTCCGAGTGCCTACTTCACACCGTAAGATCACTCGAGGGCCTGCCCCGTGAGCTGTGGAGCATCTAGTAAGTGCCAGGTTCTTGAGCATCGTTGACCCCTTTTCCCAGTGAACACACACATGGACACACACACGGACATACTTCCTCGGTTCAAGAGTATTTGTATATTCTTTCATGAAACAATAGTTGTGTCTCAGTATACAATAGGCACTGTGTACCCAGTACTAATATTCCAGACTTACAAATAAGGAAAGTAACACTAAACAGCAAGATATTAAATAGCACATTTCTTCCAGAGATGGGATTCAGACTGAGGTCTTGGTTATTCCAAAGACTGCACTCGCACCATTCTGCCCTAATACTATTTCTTCAAAAACCCCAGCCAATAAAAATGAGCTGTTCTTAAGTTTTCTAATGTCGCTGTTGGGATAAAGACAATTTAACAGAATTGTGGAGAAATAAACATTGCCTGGTAGTAGGAACCAGAACCTAAGAAGGTTTTCACTCAGAAGGACGATACGAAAAGAGCACCTATTCTGATCCATAATTCCCAAGTTGCAGATGTCTTACTACTTAAGCAAAACAAAGCAAAAAAAGCAAAACAAAATTGCAGCCTAGGCAGCTGTAGCTTAGTGGAAAGTATAAGGCTTGAAGTAAAAAATTAGGGCCCTGATCTTTAGTCTGTCCAATCGTAGTTGCATTCCTTTGAACAAATCTTTCAACTTATCGGAATTTTGCTTCTACTACCTTAAGAAAGATGCATGCCCACCTCACAAAGGCATGTGAAAGCATATTTTTAAATGTCGTGCTCTGCAAATACAAAGAGTTATTGATCACAGTGGAAGAAGACTTTTAACCACTGACTAACTAAAGCTGAGCTGACATATGACTTGAAGCAAGAAATATCGTTCAGTGAATGGGCAGAGAAAGAATGCAACAGGGGTTCCGTCATAGCCTGCAGGGTTTGGATGCCCAGGGAAGGAACCCAGGCAGCTGGAGCAGAGAGTACTAGCTTCACGAATAGAATCAGCTTGAGGGATAATAGATCCCAGGCACTTGCCAGCCAAAAACTGTAACTTGAGCAAGTGTCAGGCCGCCAAAGCTAGAGCAGTGCAGAGGGAGATGGTTGTAGGGAGCCCAAGTCAACAGGAACGGGTCCAAAAGTAGCAGATGTGCGAGGTGAAACGTATTGGGATTCAGGGAAGCAGATACATGAAAGGTCCAGTGGGAAGTGTCTGGGCTGTGATCTGTAGTTTTACTGCGTATTCCCTGGGCAATTTGCATCCACAGCCATTTTGTCCACAAGTTGCTATATGACCGAGGCCAAGTTGAGGGACTGAATGAGCAATGTCAAACTGCAGGAAATTTTCAAGTAGAGAGGATCCCGAAGTCCAAGGCTTCTAGCATTTGTGGGAGCCAAGAGGCAAGAAACTGTATATAACATTGCAATCAAATCTATTATTCTAGAACCTGGGGTCTTTAGACTACAAAATAGCAAGTAACATTATTTTTTCTAAAATCAAAACAACTTGGAAGTTCTTATGTCATTAAATGCTATTGACGTCTGGTTTTTGGATAAGGTGTGCAGGCATAAATGGCCAAATGTGTTTCCTACCTTCACCCCTTTTACTAGTGATACCTGGCTTATTTTATATTTTTGTTCATTACAGATCAGGAAGGTTATTTCCCACATGTACAGAATGAAGACATCTGTCTATGAACATCTGGGGCTAAATATTGCATCTTTATAGGCAAAATTCTACAGTGTATGAAAAAGAAGAATTCAAAATTTGCCATAAAGTCTGACTTCAAGGTACTTATAACATGCATATATTTTGAGACTTTTTCTTAACCAAATCAGAATTTCCACAAATACCATATGTTTCAGAAACAAGGACCAATTAAGAGGAATAAGACTGTTTTATTCTAAAATAAAATCCACAATACATTATTTTAGTAAACCACTGCATTCAATTGGAATGGGTCTGCATATATATAATGATGAAAAAAGTTGATTAAATAAGATAGACATATTACTCTCACATTTAAGAATCTTGACTTTCTCCTGTCTTTCACAAAAATGAAAATTTTGAACATTACAGGTCATTTATTTTGCAGAAAGTCTTTCAGTTTGGGTTTGTCTGATGTTTCTTTCTAGTCGTCTTTAGGTCACGCATCTCGAGTACGAATATCAAAGAAGTGATGCTATGCTCTTCTCAGTGTATTCTACGGGCGATGCACGATTTCAATTTTCCCATCAGTATTTATGTTAACTTTGGTTGCTTGTTGAAGGTGATGTCTACTAGGCTTCTCCACTGTAAGACTACTATTTTTTCCTTTAAGGATAATAATTATTTTTAATGCTATACAGATATAAAATCTCATTATTCATCAAACTTTCCATTTATGTTTCTATTTATGGGAATATGAACTCATGGTTTCCTATTTTATTCAGAAGATTATAATATTTTACTTTCATTATTTATTTTATGCTCAAATTATCTCAGATTTGGCCAATAGGAGACCCTGTGATCTTGCTCTGTTGTTTTCTTTATACATTCCCATCGTTCTTTGAATAAATCCTTACTCTCTGTCATAATAAACTGTCTCAAGCTTATTTTGTTTTTGTTTTGTTTTCCTACCTTGGCCTTGATTTCTTCAAGGAGCTCTGGTAACTTTTAGCGCAGCTTGATATTTAAAAACTAAAATCTGGGATGGATGTTAGGTGTGCTTAACATTATGATGGTATTGCTGCTCCCTGGCCCTCCCCATGGACAGAGTTAGGGAGTACACACACACACACACACACACACACACACGCACACGCACGCACGCACACACTCACACACACACACACAAACACCCCATATTTATTTCTATGTCTATATGTGTTGAAAACCACGAGTTCATACTGATACCTCTAATTGCAATTCAACACCACAAAATTCATTCTAACTTTCTCCCTTTCTACTTTTGAAGATCACTCCTCTGGTCAAGGGAACCCAGACTCCCATTATTCTTAATGTTTATGCTTATATAATGTTCACATGTATATAAACAATCTACTTTCATTCCTTTCCCTGTCCGCTAGGTCTCTAGTTTCACCTCTTGTAAGCGGAGGCAGCCGAAACTCCTTCTGTCACCCCGCAGCTTCCTCAGGTAGTTGTTTGTTGAGTCAGATAAGACGACTGAAGCGGTTTAGGAATAGGACGTTTCCAGGTACGAGGGACATGTCAGCCTGAGCTGTTACGGATGACTTCTTTTGTTTCCAGGAAAGCCATGGATTTGACATTCTGTCGACTTTAAGCCTTATAACTTATAAATATAGTTTATAAATGTTGCCAAGTCTTCACTCTTTCTACTGTGACTGCTTTTCATCGGGAGTAAGATGCTAAGATGTGTAGGAGAGTCACAAGTAAGAAACATAGGCTCAGTTGACTTGCAGACATGCTTCATTTGGCTCCTGGAATATTTTTCAAAATTTCAATTAGTTGACAACGTTTAATCATTGAATATTTTCACATAAGAATTCTAGTTTTCTTTTTTTTCCACTTTTTAATTTCTGTCTTTATCATTTTTATCTTATTTTATTTTTATTTTAAAGACATGGGGTACAATTCAGGCTAGGGCTACAGCTGTTCATTCTGCAGCCGCCCTTGTGGATGAGGTGTGACCCTCCCTCCCCTGGCAGTTTCCCTCAACGGCCAATCTCACCCCCCTTCCCCTGGCAGTTTCCCACGACTGCCAATCTCTTTCTTACAGTATTATGATAATTGTTCAAGGTCCGCTGATGAGAACATATGGTACTCTGTTCTTGGTGTCTGTGATAGATCACTGAGTATGATAAACTTTAAATCCATCCAAGTTGCTGCAAAGTCCATATGTTTGTACTTCTGTATGACTGCATCATATTCCACTGCGTATACGTACCACATTTTTTTAATCCAGTCCTCTTTCGATGGGCAGCTTGGTTGGTTCCAGGTTTTTGCGATTGTGAATAATGCTGCAATACACATGCGTGTGCAGGTACCTTTTCATAGAGTGATTTGTGTTCCTCTGGGTATATTCCCAGTAGGTGGACTGTGGGGTCGTATGGGAGGTCGGTTTTTAGACCTTTTAGGAATCACCACACCGTTTTCCACAGTGTGTGGGTGAGCTGCAGTTCTCCCTCCCACTCTCCTATGGTCAGGAAGATCCTCTCCAGGGGGAGGTGTGGGATTGTCTCTTCCCCAGGTATGTACTCTTACTGGGGTGCCCCAGCCAGGCCTATCCTGGAATGCAGTTCTCCTGTTGCGACTGATGTCCAAGCTCTGCCTGGGCTAGCCCCTCTCAGTCATGCCCCAGCTGGGTGGTTCTGACATGCAGAGGATTGCTGGGGAGGCACAGGGTTGCTTGGCTCCGGACTCACCACTGATCTCTTTGGAGCTCTTCCTCGTCCTTTTCTGGCCACAACTTTGGTCCTGCAGCTGGATCAGGGTAGGAGGCGGGACGCCTGAGACTCAGGACTTGTCCTGTCTCTCTGAAGTTTGTGCTTTCAGGATGTTCCTCCTGGGACTCAATCCACCCCTGAGTAGTTGCTCCGTGGGGAGCAAGTCAGAGCACTGTCCTGCCCCGTTTTCAAGATGGTGGTGGGGTGCCTCTTTCCCCTTCTCCAGTGGGGCTCTGCCTCGGGGTCCCTCCGCAGCCCTTGCTGCCAGTGTCTGGCCAGGCGCTTCAGTGGGGAGGCCGAGCCTGGAGCCGGCAGTCTCTCCCAGCTACTTCTTCACAGGAAAAGTTTTGTCCACTTAAAAAAAATGGCGCTCAGCTTCTGCGACCCGGGAAGCACCAGGGACTGAGCAGAGCAGCTGCAGTGCCAGCTCTCTCACCAGAAGGGCCTGGCCACTTTCTCACAAGCCCCCACTTAGTCAGTCTCTCCCCGCATCCTCTTCCCAGGAAGGGTTTAAAAAATGGTGCTTGGCTTCTGCGTCCCAGGAATTGCCAGGGTCCAAGCCAAGCCTGTACGAGTATTTTAAATACACAGCTTTATTTTGCCAAGTGTTTCCTCTATCACCTCTTCCGAGAGCCACATCATCTCGTCCAGTTATTCCCGTCTCGCTCCACCTGAGAAGCAGCAGGTTGACAATACGGCTAGGGAGCAGGTTCCCTCGGAGGAGAAAAGAAGATGTCGGGCAGGAAACGATGTTCTGAAACGTGAGGACTTTCTGGCTGGCCTGGAAAATTCGGAGATGGCGACAATTTGTCCTTCAGTCTCTACAGGTCAGGAATTTGCCTCTGGCAGGAGGGAGGCCACAGAGGGAGCACGGGGCTCATTTGGCACGTGGATGTGTACCTGCCCCAAGTCCCATACCGGAGCGCTGACGTAATGGTGCCGTTACTGCGTTTCAATACTTACATGTTAATAATTCATCTACTTAAACAGTTACGCTTTCTTCACTAATTGTCCATTGTACAGATGGAGATGTTTTCAGCGCAGATGTGGATTGCAACGATGTGGACCAGGACATTTTGTCTATTACCCGTACAGACTGACTACATAAACATAAGTGTCAAAACCTAAAATACCTTGCAACAGCTAGCACAGGACTAGAAAATATAGCAAGATGATATTCTGTTCAGTACATTATTACGAGATTTCAGTATTCAATTGTGACACTTGCCTTTCATTCAGCATTGACATTTTTATTTTTATTTTATTATTATTTTTTGAGTTGGAGTCTCACTCTGTCACCCAGGGTGGAGGGCAGTGGCATCCTCTCGGCCACCGCAGCCTCGACCTGCTGGGCTCCGGCGATCTTTCCACCTCAGCCTTCCAGGTAGCCGGAACTACAGGCGCACACTACCACGCCCGGCTAGTTTTTGACTTATTGTAGAGACGACGTCTCGCCAAGTTGCGCGGATTGGTCTCGAACCCGTGGGCTCAGGCAATCCTCTCACCTCGGCCTCCCAAAGTGCTGGGATTACAGGCTGAGCCACCAAGCCTGGCTGACATTTTTATTTTTATTAATAATCCCAAACATGGACTTTGGCTGCATTTATCTACTATCTATTTGGTTTATTAATTGGGGGGTGATTCTCAAAGACGGTCTAGCAATGAGTGGATTTTCTGTCCTTAGGGAAAACCATTAGGAACTTTTCTATATGTTAGATATCACAGCTGCTGTGATTTTGAGGGTTTAGCAGGGCAAAGCCTTAGAGAGTTGGGTGAGAGTGGGCACAGGGTGGAGGGGTTGAGGGAACATGCACAAAGTCCCCGAGATACCTGAGAGCATGCCATGGCCCTGTCATGGAGAGTAAACCAGACTGCAGACAACCGGGGTGGATTGGAAGGCAGAGGGCAGCTGGCAGAAACACCCAGGACCAGGAGGGTAGGGTCAGCCCTGGGGTTCTTGTTCCAAGGCCTGTGGGAACCCATGTGCAAAGTTGAATCAGGAGACGGACAGGATGAGATTTGGGTTTGTGACGAGAATTCTGCCATCACCCAAGTAGAGATCGCCAGTGGGGGGCAGGTGTGTCTGCACCGAAGCAAGTTCTGCATCAGGCCAGGGTTCCCTGCCGAGGACGCAGGGTCTGCATCCGTTCAGGAGGAAACACCGGCAGATGCGGCTTGGAGTCATCTCTGCCCTTTATATCTGCCAAGGTTGTGAAGCTGAGGGACAGACTCAGGAAAAGTTCCAGGAAAAGAAAACGGGATCCAAAGGGAAGGAGACACTGTTCTCCCAGGTGGGGAGCTGGTTCCAAGGCCTGTGGGACCAGCCTGAAGACTGGATTATCAGGCAGAAGCCTTATGGTTTCCTGATTTGGGGGTTGTGGGCTGGTTACCTGGGAAGGCGTCCCAGCTTTTGGTAAAATACACTGCAGTATTCTGTGTGACATTGCAAATCTGGAGTAGCAATGACCTCTGAGAATCCAAGAGAAGGGACGCACGTGTGCTATGTGTATGAGAGCACTGGGAAGTAAGTTAGTTTTACAAACAACCAGGTCAACAGTCAGTGGGGCGGAGGCGACGTCAACCTTGGTGCTAGAGGTGGAGCCTGACCCAGATCAGGGGAGTCAGTGCTGCGGCACCAAGTACCCTGTAAGAGTCCGAATACTATGGTCGTGTTGGGAGGCGACTGCAAGGATGTCATATCGGTGGACACCAGTGGACATTACATGAGTGGACACGTGTCAACAGGCATCATGTCAGTGGGCACGACATCAGTGGGCATGAAGCTAGTGGACGTTACATTAGTGGACACGGCATCAGTGGCTCTTACATTAGTGGACACATGTCAATGGACATGTCAGTGGATACGACATCAGTGGGCACGAAGCCAGTGGACATTACATTAGTGGACGCGACATCAGTGGACATTACACTAGTGGACACTGTCAATGGACATGTCGGTGGGCACCACATCAGTGGGCACGAAGCCAGTGGGCATTACATTAGTGGGCGCGACATCAGTGGACATTACATTAGTGGACACATGTCAACGGGCGTCATGTGGGTGGGCACGACATCAGTGGGCCCGAAGCTCGTGGGCGCCACGCCAGTGGACGCCACATCAGCGGCCGCCACGTTTCGGGTGCGGAGAAGGACCTTGGGTGCGGGGAAACAGCGGGCTGTTTCCAGCGTGCCCCGCGAGGCCCGTCCGCCCGGGCCTCGGACCTCCCCGGGACGGCGAGCGGGGCTTCCACGCGCCCCGCGCAGCCTCGAACTGCCGACGCGGCCGGAGGGCGGGCCGCCGGGGCGCTGCAGGACCCGCCCCCGGCCCAAGCGGCGGAGGAGCCGCCGAGAGGCTCGCGTGGAGACCGCCGTGGGCGGGGCGCAGACCTCGCGGCGCACGCAGGTCCCCGAGGGCCGCCCGGCTGGAAGGCGCAAGCTGCGAAGGCTCTCGGGCGAGGCTGTGTGGCCCCGGGCCGGGCGATGCGCTCTCCCGCGCCACGCAAAAGCTGGCCGCGGCAGGAGGAGCGACACGGAGGACTTCGCGAAGGCTCAGAGCGCTGGTCTGCGAGGGCAGGCTCGGGCACGCAAACGCAAGCCACCGTCGGAGAGGAAGCGTTGGCACAGGACGCGTCCGAGAAAGACCAGTGTTGAAGACAGGCAAAGGACCCCGAAGCCCAGCCGACAGAAGACAGTTCAATTAAAAATTGGTAGAGCAGGCCTCGCCGAAGATGTGCAGACGGCAGGCCATCGTATAAAAAGATGCCCGTGGATGGCCTGAGCCCGCGGGTTCGAGACCCGCCTGGGCAACTTGGCGAGACCTCGTCTCTACAATAAATCAAAAAATCAGCCGGGCGTGGTAGCGCGCGCCTGTAGTTCCAGCTACTCGGAAGGCTGAGGCGGAAGGATCGCCGGAGCCCAGC
>CAUYQG010063402.1:0-31858 GCA_963574415.1 Tarsius wallacei
TAACAAGATCATAAGACCTGCCAAGACTTATTTTATATGGTACAGTAGTTATTAAAAGTATGGGTTCCACTTCCTTACACTGTTGGTAGAGTGTAAACTAGTATAGCCTAGTGGTGATTCCTAAAAGTTCTAAAAATCGACTTCCTGGACGACCCCGCAATCCTCCTGCTGGGAATATACCCAGAGGAACTCAAATCACTCTATGAAAAAGATACATGCACATGTATGTTTATTGCAGCACTGTTCACAACAGCAAGAACATGGAACTAATCGTGTTGCCCATCAAAACAGGACTGGATAAAAAATAGTGGTACATATACATGATGAAATATTACACAGCCATAAAAAAGAACAAAATCATGAACTTCACAGCAACTTGGATGGACTTAAGAGGCTATAATACTGAGTGATCAATCACAGTAACAAAGAACCGAGTATCACATGTTCTCATTCCTAAGTGGACCTTGAACAACGATCATAACACTATTAGAAAGGGATTGGCAGCAGTGGGAAACTGCCAGGGGAGTGTGGGGGCAGGATTGGCAGTAGTGAGAAACTGCCAGGGTGGGGCACACCTCATCCACAAGGGTACCTGCATAATGAACATTTGTATACCTAACCCTGAATTGTATCCCACATCTTTAAAATAAAAATTTTTTAAAAATGTATGGATTCATTTGACTTTTAAAAACAATGCTATGAAACAGATAAGGTAATGGTAATCACATTCATTCTAAAGATTAAAAAACTTTAAGGAGGAAAACTGTCTGTCATAGTCTCGTGGATTGAAAATGGCAGACATAAGACACAAATTCAGCTTTCAGATGCAAATGGCGTGTCTCTCATTCTTCCATCTTGCTCTACGAGATTGCCCCAATGTATTTGCTCAACGATGTTAAACAGAAATGAGGAAGAAAACCAGTATTTGTTGGATCTCTACTATGCAGAAAGTTTTATTAAAACACTGTTGCGTGTATTATGACACCATTCTCATGCCATTCTCGAGGTAAATGTAGATTTCGATATTCTGATTTTAAGGTGAGGAAAGTGAGGCTCAGAGAGTTTGCCATTTACTGTGTGTTAAACACATAGCCAGTATCAGAGGCTTTGTTCAACCTCTAATTGGCTTGACTGCTTGTGATAATCTAACACTCACTTATGTAGCAAATCCTCACAGATTCCCCACAACTAAAAATATTTTTTAAAAATATTTATTTATTTATTTGAGATGGGGGTCTTGCTATGTTGCCCCGGCTGGTCTTGGGATCGTGCTATGGGATTGTTTCAAAAATAAATAATAATAGAATGAAACCCCAAGATTGGATGTGATATCAGAATTTTCCTTCTTTGTGCTCCATCTTTCCTGTGTTTAATGAAATACGAGCATCTATTTTTCACTCTTAGACCTCATCTGCTTAAGTGATGTCTTGATTTTTTAAAATCTCCCCTTCAAGCTGTATCCCTTTCCTGACAAGCTTAGACTTTCCCCCGCCGGGATATGGAGCCATTTCTCACAGTTATGGCCTCCAGACCCAGCTGGCCAGGCCTTGTGGTACAGCTCTCCCAGCAGCCGCGGATCCTCATCTGGAATTTAACAAATCCTGCCCCTCCCACCTCCATTCTTGGCACACAGACAGGAAATTAAGGACTAAGAGAAATTCACCTCCGACCTTTAATTCACTTTTTAATAAAAGCACTCAAAGTCACTTGCAAGCTTTGTGCCAGACTCAAGGAGAGTCAACTTCATGGCCCTTTGAAGGAAAACTCATTCATCCTCATGGCCTGGCACTTTTTCAACGTGTCAACCCTCAGAGTCAATTGCTAGCCCAGAGCGTGTCTGTGTTGGATTCCCACCTAATGCCCAACACATAATCGGTGCTCATAAACATTGTCTGTGCTGAGTGAATATTAATTGTTCCTGAAAAGTGAATAATAGTGCCTTCTCCTACACAGGAAAACAAATTAATGATAGACTTGTCCCAATTTCATATTTTTCTTTTATCATTTTTAAAAAACGGTCAGTACATTTGATGTGATATTTTTACTAAATGTGACTCTTCTGGCTATTTGAGAAAGAAACACACGGAAACTCCCTTAGGAAACAAAAAGGGGGAATTGATTGGCTCATTTAATAGCCATGGCTGGATTCAGACATTTTCAGGAAACTGCCTCTCTCCCTGTCGCGGCTGGTTTTTGTTTTGTTTTGTTTTGTTTCTGATGGTTTCAATCTCAAGCATGTGCTTGTGGTAGCAAGGTGGCCACCAGCAACTTCAGGCATACATCTCACCAGTTTGATAACCTTAACTGGAAGACAGATCCGACATTCCAAGTTTAGCCCAAGTCCTAGGGAAGCCCGTCTTGTGCTCACCTCTGGACCAATCAGGTGGTCAGGGTGCTGTTGTACCCTTGTTGGTTGGACCTGAGCCACAGGCTCACCTCTGGAGCCACAAGCGTGGGGGATCAGTTCCCCTGGGTGACATAGACTGAGACTGGAAGGGGAGATACACAAAAGAAAATGTGGCTGACACGTTAAGACAGTGGAAAAGGGATTATGGACAAAACAACAATGTCTGGTACAGTACATGATAATTTAAAAATTATAAATTTGGAATACAAAATTATAAATTTGATTTCTTGGTGTTAGGCAAAAGCAACATCATTTTTTAAAAAAAAAATTATTTTAGGCTGGGCATGTTGGCTCACGCCTGTAATCCCAGCACTTTTGGAGGCTAAGGCGGAAGGATTGCTTGAGTCCAGGGTTCAAGACCAGCCAGGGCAGCATAGTAAGACCCTGTCTCTAGTTTAAAAAATACATATATTTTAATTAAATGGTAAATTTTTATTTTAGAGTTGTGAGGTACATGTGAGGATTTGCTACATAATTCATTTGTGTGCAGGTGAGGTTTGGGCTTCTAGCGAGCTCTCTCTTCCCCTGGTAGTGGACATGGTACTCAATAGGTCATTGTGTGCCCCTTATATCCCCTCCCTCCTTTAGCAGTGACCAGCATTTGTGGTTCCCACCTTTGTGCTTGCATGCCCAATGGTTAGGGCCCCCAAAGCACCATCATTCTTAAGTGTTCTACAGTTGGAGCAGAAGATGAAATTTATATTAGAATACACATTCAAAGAATTTCATCTGAAGCTTCCTTAGCATACGTTTGAATAAAAGTTGTAGCTGTATTGATATTTTTACTCAGACCAAAGCACTGTTTATTTTCAGCATTATCTACTATTCAGAGACTGCTTAATGTGTACCAGACATTGCATCTTACAGTGCAAATAGAATGTTAAATAAAAAAAAATTTCTGTTCTCGTGGAGATTATAGCATAATGGAGCTTACAAGATACCTCTAATTAACTAATAACTTGGGACTTACTAGAGTTACTGAACTGATGCAACAGAGTTGTTACTTTTCTTAAAGAATGCATATGTACATATAAATATTTTATACAAGAATCAGGTTAATTGGATATGTTGAATAATGACTATTTGCTAGGATATGTGTTAGACACTTTGTACTGATGACCACCTTCTTCCTTAAAATTATCTTGTGGTTCCCCTTTGTACATGGAATGAAAGAATTGGCCCATTGTCTCACAGCAAGAGGATGGGAGAGTTGGTGTTCATCCAGGTCTGGCTTTTAAGATTTTCAAGCCTGTATTATATGATCTATGAGTTAGTTCTCTTACATCATGAGCATCAGTCACACCCAGAAATATATGCACATACACTGTTGGTTTATAGATGCCATTGGAAAAAAAATTCTTAAGAACATCTGGGAAAGCTGTGATGACAATGTCATTTGGTCTGGTTCTTCTGCTCTTTATCTATTCCCTGCCCCCACCTTATTTCTTCAACCCTAGGGCATTGTAAATATAGCAAAGAAAAGTCTGCATATGTGTGTGTGCGCTTGTACTTGGAGTGGTAGTGGCTGATGAAAGGAGGCTGGTCTTGGAGCCTTTGAGCAAGCTGTAGGCAAAGGACTTGTGGCCTGCAAGGCAAGTCCACGAAAGGAAAGGAGCAGTGCTGCCCAGTGGGAAAAGCACTGGACAAAAAGTCTTATGGCCCGGCTTTGAATCCTGGCCCCACCCCTTAGAACCTGTAGCAACTTAGCATCTCAGATTGTATTTCTATCACTAAAAGCGAGAATCCACTTCCTTATGCTTCATGCCTCCCAGGTTTTTTGTGAGAATGCTTTGGGCATTGTAGAAAGTTATTCATCTGTAAGGCTTTATTTTGTATACCTGCTCTCTGTCTGCCTCTGCTTGTCCTAACACACGTACCTCGTGATGTCCAGCATTCCGAAGGTGGTATAGTTCATGCTTTATGTAAACAAATCTCTCTTTCATTTTCTATTTGTTAATTTATTCTTATCTGTCAATGGTTGCTTCCAGGATCTCCTATGTTCTAGTACTGTACTAGGTACCAGATAGAGATGGCAGCATAATTTGGGGAAAAGAATATGAAATTTTGATTTAGAGAGGGTGTCAATTCTGTCTGGGTCTGCACAGTTTTGGGACAGTCAGACAACCTCTCTACGCATTCAGTTTCTTCATCTGTAAGACAAAAATAATTTCCATGATTTATAAGAACTTTGCTGAGTGCTGGAGGGAACATGTGACTCAATAAATCAGCCATTATTTTCTTCAAGACATTTTCCCTGCCATCTAAGAGTTCACAGTTTAGAAATGGAGATAAGGCTTTTTTTTTTTAAGATTATTTTAAAACAGGGGAGAGATTAAGTGGCTGGGAGAAACCAACCTCTCAGTGGTTGAGCAAGACATGGCTTAACCAAAGGCACCCAGCTAGTATGTGGCAGAATGCCGTTTTGAATTCAGATCTC
This sequence comes from Tarsius wallacei, assembly GCA_963574415.1. NCBI lineage: Eukaryota > Metazoa > Chordata > Mammalia > Primates > Tarsiidae > Tarsius > Tarsius wallacei. The sequence continues at coordinate 4,845 of CAUYQG010063402.1, forward strand.
CTAGGGAATTTCCAAGAAGGCAGAAATCTTTTTTTTTTTTAGAGTTGGAGTCTCACTCAGTCACCCAGGCTAGAGTACCACCACAGCCTCAACCTGCTGGGCTCAGGTGATCCTTCCACCTCGGCCTTCCAAGTAGCTGGAACTACAGGCACGTACCACCACTACCGGCTAATATTTTGATTTGTTGTAGAGATGAGGTCTTGCCAAGTTGCCCAGGTTGGTCTCAAACCTGTGGGCTCAGGCAATCCTCTCACCTTGGTCTCCCAAAGTGCTGGAATTATAGGCATGAGCCACCACGCCTGGCCTAAAGGTAGAATCTTTACGTTTACTAAACTATTGTTTGGACCTTGATTTTTAGAAACATTTCCTAAAGTTAGTGAATTTTCCAAATAGGAGATGAGATGGGAAATCCCAGTTTTAGGAACGTATGCATAGTACTCATGGGATGAGAAGTGTGATTTACTTGTTCCTTAAAGAAAATAATTAAATGTATGTCAGAGAGAGAGAGAGAGCGTTCTGGCACTGAAAAGTTGTTTGATTTCACAACAAATGGTTAGTGTCAGAAAATTAATCATCGTTTGGCCAGTCTAATCGATGGTCTTATTTTGGTGTGCAGAAATGCAAACTCTTGGACTGCCGCCACAATGTAGGCTGACAATGTTGTTTCAGGTAGCAAACATTATATACATTATAGAATAACAATCTCACTACAATCAGCCTCTCTTGACACTTTCTTTTTACTTCTCTACCTTTTCCTACCAAATACCCACAGCATGTTTGTATCTACCTCTGTTTGGCTCTTGCCTATGATGGTGACCTTGTGAGATCACCTTAAGCATCCCCATGAACTGGGTAATATGAGGTTTTCAGTGCCCCTCTTTATATTACTATATTTTATTTTTTAAAATTTTGTTTTCGATTCAAGGGGTACATGTGCAAGTTTGTTACATGGGTATATTGCATGATGGTGTGGCTTGGGCTTCTATGAAGCCTGTTACTCGAGTGTTCAGCATGGTACCCAATGGGTAGTTTTTCAATTCTTAGCCCCTTTTCTCTCTCCTCCCTTTAGGAGTTCCCAATGTCCGTTGTTTTCATCTTTAGGCTGGTGTGTGCCCAGTGTTTAGCTTCCATTTGTCAGTGAGAACATGCAGCATTTGGTTTTCTGTTTCTGTGTTAATTTTCTTAGAATAGTGGCTTTGAGTTGCATCTATGTTGCTGCAAAGTACATGATTTCATTCTTTTTAATGACTGTGTAGTATTCCATGGTGTATATGTACCACATTTTCCTTATCTCATCCACTGTTGATATCAGTGCCCCTCTAAGAGGCTGAATAACACCTTCCAAAGATAATAGGTGCTAATCCTGGAACCTGTAAATGTTACCTTATTTGGAAAAGGTCATTGTCAATTGGATTAAATGAATCTAGACATGGAATATCATGGGTTATCTGAGAGATCTTGAGCCCTAAATAAAATCACCAATGTTCTTATAGAAGAGCAGCAGAGGAGGCTGGGTACAGCGGCTCACGCCTGTAATCCCGGCACTTTGGAAGGTGGAGGTGAGAAGATTGCTTGAGCCCACAGATTGGAGACCAGCCTGGGCAACATGACGAGACCTTGTGTCTATAAAAAAATCAAAAAATTAGCTGTGTGTGGTGTGCACCTATAGTTCCAGCTACTTAGAAGGCAAAGGATTGCCAGAGCCCAACGTGTCGAGGCTGCGGTGACCATGAGCAGTGCCACTGCACTCCAGCATGGGTAACAGAGTGAGACTCTGACTCAGAAAAAAAGAGAGAGTGAGAGAGAGAGAGAGCAGCAGAGGGAGATTTAATGTAAAATAAGAAGATAAGGCATCATGATCACAGATACCAGAAACAGACTGGAGTGATGCAGTCACAGGCCAAGAATGCCAGCAGCCATCAGAAGCTGGAAGAGGCAAGGAAGGTTCTCCTGTAGAACATCTGGAGGGAGGACAGTCCTTTCAACACTTTGATTTCAAACTTCTGGCCTCCAGAACAGACAGAATAAATTTTTGCTGCTTTAAACCGCTAAGTGTGATAATTTGTTACAGCGACTATAGTAAACTAATACATCCTCTGTCTCCTTTCACCAGTCATCTCACTATTCTGAATATTATTGTGAATGTTTAAATTTTGTTTTGAACAAATGGTCTTATAAAATAAGCCCATCCACATTCCAAGATGTCATGAGAGACATCATGTTATAGTAGTTCAGAGTTGGAGGGGCCCTCAGAGATTTATCCAAACTTCTGATTGTAAACTGAGTACCCAAGATTACTCAGTAAGTTGGTAATAGAAAAAAGACCTACCCCAGGAGTCAAGTTTCCTGATTTTGGTTAAGTGCTTTGTCTGCCAAAGATAAAGGGGCAAGTAGGAAAGAATTAATTTAAGCTTCTTTGAAAAACTTGACTTTTTCCTTTTTTTTAGTGAATTGTGGATTGGCCCTTTCTAGTTAACAAAAAAGAAAAAAAAAACAATGAAATATTTTGGAGACTAGAAGGAGACAAAAACTTTTTCATCAAGAAACAGATACGATTAAATATGTCTGACTTGAAAAAATAGTCCTGATACACAGTGTGGATAGGTGTATGGGCTCTGAAATCATAAGGCCTGGGGCTAGAACTTTGCCTGTGCCACTCCCTAGCTCTGTGAACTTGGGCAAGTAGCTTTCTGGGAACCTCAGTTTTTTTGCTGTTAAATAGAGGTAGTAACAATACTTGCCTCTGACTATTGTGAGGATGAAATGAGATGCTGTATATAGACGTGTCTCACCCAGTGCCTGGCAGTTAAATAAGGATCCATATTTTTATTCTATTATTATACAAAAAAGTAAGTTGTAGCAAAGTATTTTATTTTTAATAGTTCCTATTTGGACATTTTTACAATGACCCCAGAGTTTCTTTAGTAATCAGGAAAAACAGTAAGGATGAAAAACAGGTCTGATTCACAGCAAGGAGAGCCTGTCATGAGGCATCGGGATCTTTGGTGACGCAGCTGCTGATGCTGTTGTCAGACTCCCAGAGCTGATGAAAATCCTTGGGCCTCTCTTCTGGGAAAAATGCACGGGCTATAAATGTTCATCGAATGAATAAACAAACAAGATAAAAGGCGGCTTGCTCCTGGGGGAAATGAGGTGAACCCATTCCTGTAACTCGAACTCCGAGTTATATAATGTGCTGATGCTTTCTAAAGGGCTCAGAGCTGGTGGTCAAAGGACCTGTAGTCTCACCCCAGCCCAGTCGCTCTGAGCTTATAACTGGGGCAGATCATCTCTTAAGCCTGTTTTCTTATCTCTCTAAAATGCAACCCTCTTATGAGGCTCAACCGGGATAAAGGATGTAAAAGTACTTAGTAAACAGAAAGCAAGTAAAAAAGGGATACTACGATATGTCCTATCAATTGCCAATCTCCAGAGAGTACTCTGTAGTATATTTCAATTCTGTTTATTCTGTCCAATTGTCACCATCTTAATTCATGTTCTCATTACTTCACTTTTGTCTGTTTGCATCTTAGTTGGTCTTCCCAATTCTTGTGGCTTTTCTCTGCGCATCCTAACCAAATGATCTTCCTTCACTTCTCCTCCTGCCATGATATTCCACCACCGAATCTGTCTATAGCTCCCTATCACTTACTATATGAAATGGATGGGCACACAAGAAGAAGAAAAGCATTTGTCAAGGTACAGAGCCATCTCTTAGCTAAAAAGCCCCAAAGAGAGCTATAAACTTTGTTGTCCTGGCCCTATTGCTGAGATGCCATTCCCCTGGTCCCTAGAGGAGAGCTTTGCATGCCCCATCCTGCTGGGACAAAGGCTTTAGGTTGTCTTCTCTCACTGCCAGTCCTGTTCTGGCTTCTTTTTTTTGAGTCGGAGTGTCACTCTGTCACCCAGACTGGAGTGCAGTGGCTGCTCCCAGCCACCGCAGCCTCGACCTGCTAGGCTCAGGCGATCCTTCTGCCTCAGCCTTCCAAGTAGCTGGAACTACAAGCACGTGCTACCACGCCTGGCTAATTTTTTAATTTATTGTAGAGATGAGGTCTCGCCAAGTTGCCCAGGCGGGTCTCAAACCCGCGGGCTCAGGCAATCCACTCACCTCAGCCTCCCCAGGCAGGGGATTACAGGCTGAGCCACCGAGCCCGGCTGTTCTGGCTTCTAATCCCAGTTTGGACTTGACAAATGGCTAGCAAAATTTAACTAGCTGCTATCTTTTTCTTGAATGTGGTTTTGTGCCTACCCTCTGGCCAAATTGGGTAAGTTTCCTTCTAATTGATGGGCTGACATTCTCTGTACCCATTCAGACTTTTCCATGAAAAGGAACAGTTTGTACATCCATTCTTTTTTTTTTTTTTTGAGTGCCTAATACATGCTAGGAACGATGTTAGCTGAATATGGTTCCTCTTTCATGAAACTTAAGCTAAGAAAGTAAAATAGCAATTAAAAAGTTTATTATAAGTCTGGTGAGTGTTACCACATAGGAAGAAAAAGATGCTTTAGAAACGTATAGCAGCGGAACCTCTAACTTAAGTAAGGTGTCAAGGAAGGCCATCTTGAGAAAATAGCTTTTAATTGAGACTTAAAGATGAATTGGAGTCAAAGGGCAGTGGGGATCAGCATGTGGAAAGATCTAGAGCCTAGACTGTGCCTAGGAAAAAAACCCCTTGCTTCTTCTAGTTACTCAAAACAGAAAGCCTTAGGGCATCCCCCAAAAAGTCTGTTGACATTAAATTGCAGATAAATCTGGACTGACTGGAGGCAGTATGATGCATTGTCATGAACACTGAATAGTCATGTAGTTCTACCTCTGCCACTGTGGGCTGTACAATATTTGGTAAGTTACTCATCTTATCTACCCATAATTTTCACATCTGGAAAATGCAAATGGTAACCCTTCAAGGTCATTCTGAATGATCAATGAAATAATGAACATGAAAGTACTTTGGAAACTGCCAATCATATAAGTTAAGTGAAGGAGGTTGGTCATGGGGTATCTGATCCAACAGTGAGATGGAACAAGGAGTAGAAAAAGCCAAAACCTATCAGGAGCCAGTCCTTTTAAAGTTGTATACTGTCTTGAAACTTCAAGAGCTCCATGTATGATATGAGCACATATACTCCATATATGTTATCAAAAGCAGTAAAAGCTGTTTTTTAAAAAATTTTATCTACAGGCTAAGTCATCCCAAAGGAGATAGCCCATCCCCCAAATTATTAGGGAGAGGGCCAGGATTCCAGCTGCCTGTTCTAATGGAACCCAATGCTTTTGTGAATCTCTGAGCCTGGGATGGCCATGTTCTACCCTGGTGCTATATGACATCATGAGTGATTATTAGTGCTATCTCCTTGTCAGCAAAAGCCAACAACTTTCTGTAAAACCAATGGCCATCCATAGGCTGGCAGAGAACAGCTGGCTTAATCTCTACAGAAACTGCTTTACATTTTGAGCAAAAAAACTATGTCTAAACAAACCACCAGTCTGGAGCCAAGAGTACCATGTATCACTTGGGATCTGGAATGACTGTGGGCTTCTGGGAGGTGTCAAGCGTTAGCACTGCAGACATTAGCCATATGTGCAGTATGATGAAATGGCAGAGAGATCCATGGCACTGATTCCTGGCCCTAATCCCTGGATGCCCCAGGGATCTTTTTTGGACTATTTATGAATGCAACATAGCAAAACATAGCACTCCAAGTGCCCCTTTGCCAGTTAATCATTGGTCACTCCTACTTTGAGGTAAAATTATTCTTTGAGTTCCTAAGGAGCAAAGTTGGAGTGAGGAACCTACGTATTGGATGGGCCTCAGACAACAGAGGATGCCTGAGGATGACTGCCCCTATCTGCAACCTGATGGCTTAATCGTAGCATGCATACAGGTAATGTGGCAAGATTGAATGAATCCTACAAGTAATACTCTAGCATGGTGCCAGAACATGGTGAATGCTCTGTGTATGTTACTTATTATGACTATCATCCATGGGCATGGGAAATAGAGTCTAAATTCACCAAAGAATGAAAGTCTTCAGAAGAGCAGCTTATCCCTTTTCTTTTTGTTTCCCACAGTGGGGAAAAAGAACAGTGAAGACAGACCACCCTTGGAAATGCCCAGTTTGTGTGTATGTCTGTTGTATGGTGTGTATGCATGTTGTATGTTGTGTATGTGTGCTGTGTGTATGGTGCGTGTGTACAGTGTGGTATGAGTGTGATATATATATGTGATGTGCGTGTGTAGTGTGATGTGTTTTGTGTATGTGTTGAGTGTGTATACTAAGCATTTGAAATGGAACTTTTCAGTTGACAATCTCTAAAGGTGATTCTGGCTATGAGTTCCCTGGTAGCATGGTATTAGAGGTATAAGAGCTCAGAGAAGAAAGAGACTGATAGGAAGAGGCAGAATCTGTGATCTTCCAACCAGTTCTCAGGACCAATTCCCACCTAGTGTCTGTTATATTACATAATTTAAACTCGTCGCTATCCTGCAAGACACAGGTTATTACTCCTATGCTGTAAGTGGGAGCACTGAGGAGAGGAGGTGGAATAGTTGTCCAAAGTCATATAACTAGCAAGAGATAGGGCCAGATATTGACTTGGTGATGCAAAGTCAACCAATCTGAGGGAATGTTGAATTCAGGCAACAGGGTGGTCAAAATTTAGGGGACTATAGCCTCAGGATGTAGTAAAAAGATGACAGTGAGGTTTAAAGACTAGTGTTAGACCCTGAAGATCATGCTGGAGGTCTTAAGGGAGTATATTCAAAGGCCTCTTATGTTGGCCTTCTGGGAAAACTACAAGTAAAGAAGGGAAATAAGCTCCCCAAAACAGATCATTCCAGATACTCTGTATTCAACAGCAACAGGCTGGGCCAAGTCAAGAGCATTTGTGATTACATTCCCTTGGGTGTCACTTTCCAAGGACAAGTTTTAGATTCTATATTGGACAAGAGTTTGGACCTTTTAAAAAAAATTGTTGTGCCTGGACTTTGATTGCTATCTGCAAGGGAAACAGACAGTGGAAACTATTTCATCAGGACTGATGGGAAAAACACATTTTCGCAGTGCCCTGAATAGCAATGCGTGGTGTTTGAAGTCATTATCGTAATCATGGGTAAAGTGGGAGGAGGAAAAGCGCCACAACTGACTTTTATAAAAGAGAGAGAAAGAGGAGAGAAAGATAATCATAAAAGTCAGACTGGCTGTTGATTGCTGGTGAGAAATTTCCACTGAACGTTAAGCTCTTCCTGAATTTTTCTTCCTGAATCCTGGCTGGGCTGTACGACTGAGAGTGTATGTGATTAGGCATCTGCTGAATGCAGCATAATCAGGGTTTGCCAGGGCTGCCTGCTGGACAGAGTGCCTCATCAGTTCCTTGATTTATTTATTCTTCATTCATTAATTCATTCCACTTTTCCTTTACTCATTGACACATTCTTTCAACACTTCCTAAGTGCCAGGTTATAAACTTAATACTAAGAGAGCAGAGATGAAACTAATAAGGCAATGCTTGCTGTCCAGTGAAGAAGAATAAATGAAGATAATTATGGTTTGTGTGATAATGCTAGAGTGAAGATAGAGAGAAATTGCAGAAACAAAGTAGAGAACAGCCTCTTATTTTCACTTTGTCATACTTATTTTGTGCTAGAAATACAAAATAAACAGAATGTTCCCTGCCTTCTCCAGGTTTCACAGTCTAATGGAAAAAATGGCTATGCTAGAAGGAGTTTGAATCAACGACCTTAAGCTCATAAAACTATTGGCAGGCCCAAGCAATGGTAGATATAAGAAGACAATGTTTTCTAACCCTCAGGGTTCACAAAAGAGTTCAACAAAAAGCTGAAGGACTTATAGTGGCTGAACTTGGTGTCTCTTGAGTCAATGTGTGTAAATTATTCTCAGTGGAGGTGGAGAACATGAAAAGGGAATAGTTTGTGGGAGAAGAATATTAGTTTCCACTTTGGACACATTTGGCTTGAGATGCCTACAAGACCTCCAAGTGAAAATACTAAGATGACAGCTGCATACATGAGGCAGAAAGTCAAAAGAAACTACAGTTTGGAAATATAAATTTGAGAGCCGTTACCCAAGAGGAGATCATAGAAACTAAGAACTCTGATAAATTTATCTTAATGGTGGTCATATGGGTAGTCAATGGATTTTGTGGATAACTCTGTAAGACCTGAGGAGAATAGAATCACAAGATACCTGGCCAAGATGGCTAGAATCCTACAATTCATTTGATGCAACTATATGCATCAACTCTCTACTCTAAAGGGACCATTCAGTCATCTAACAATGTCTACTCAATGCAATAATCCAGTCCAGGGCATCTCAACCTCAGATTGAATACCAGTCATAGGAAGTCTTGTAACTATTGCTGGACAACATAGTTTAGTACAAAGGGAGCAGGTTTCTGGTTTCAGATCACCCTAAATTTAAGCCCCAGTCTTGTCATCTAAAGCACACTACCATTCAGTCCTTACTGCTTTCTTTTATTTATCAGATCATCCCAGAGGACCTTGTTCAATGTAAAGATATTGAAATATTGGGTCTGATCTAGTAATCTAGTAATTTTATCAACTAAAGAACAAGTCTAATCTGTAATTATTTTATTTTCCTGCACTCACATGAACTTCTGGCTATCACATTTCCTTTGCTTTTTTTCTTTTAGTGATCATAAAGCATCTATATTTCTTTCATCAAACTGTCAAATTCTGTGTGAGTTCTTAATAATAACAAAGTCCTTTGTAAAAATGCAGGACTTTTCAACATTTGCAAACTTTTGATGGTCAGTTTATATGGAAGTGAGCTGCCACTCTATCAAAATCCTCATTTTCCGAGTTGCGTGTGGGGAGACCCAGACCCCACATAGTAGGGACATGTTCAGGGTTTATGGAGAATTTGTAACAGAGTAGAAATTGCCATCTTGTACCCTCTTTCTCATCTTGAGTGGGCTTTGTCCATTTTCTGGTCAAATCCATTCCCCTATTTCTAAGGAAAGAGGCTAGAAGATATATGAACTTGAACTTTCTACAAGCCAAGCTGCTATTGCAACATCACTCTCTGATGAGTTAAGTGCAAATGAATCAGAACCAGATGGACAAATTTTCCTGAAAACAATGTGTTTAAAAGTAGAGGAGAAAGAGGAAAGTTTTTGGTAAAACTCTAAAAGATCTATGGATATATCCTACGTATAGCACTTTGCTTTGCTTTCAGCTACTTCCATCTTGGGACAAAATGACATGTCAGGGCTCTAGGGGAAGCTGAGCAGTGAGGGTAGGGATGTTACCCACCATCCTATAACTAGTGTGACTTTCTTTAGCTTGCATTTTCTCTGAGGTCATTCTTGGCAGACAAATAAGGGTTGGATTAGTAAAGCAATCACAAGGCATCAATTCTGGAGAAAAATCCAGGCATAGAATTTTAACATGCATTTCTCTTGGACAGTTATGAGATTCAAAATTTTAGATTCAACTGAGGTCTCCTGAGTACTTATTAAGTGCAAAGTTTTGTGCTAAGCACTTACATGGTTCTTTTCTCTCTCTGTCAATCCAACAAAATTGTGAGACGACAGGATTGTGAACATTTTACAAACGGGTGATATCAAGCTCAGAGATATGAAGTGACTTGTTCAAGGTCACTTAGCTAGGAAGCCATAGGGCTGTGCTGCCCAACACAGTAACCACTAGCCACACGAGGCTTTTTAGTTAAATCTAAATGTATTTAAAAACTCAGTTGCAAAAGTAACTCTATGGCCACACATGGTGGTACTCTATTAGTACAGATAGAGACTACTTCCATCACTGTAGAAAGTTCTACTGCACAGTGCTGCTATGAAGCCTGGGTTTCAATGAATATTTCTATGACAAAGTTCCATGCTTCTTCCATTATACTGAGTTGTCTCACATAATATATGGGGGGGACCTAAAAAAACCCAGAATTATCTTTGGGAGGGCAGACCCCTTATGGCACAAACTTCCCCTGGCATCAGTATTCCAGCTAGCATTGTTGTGAGAGGCTGTGTTTGGCTTCAGTGATTTTTTTCTTTTTGAGACTTATTTCAACGTTTGCCCATTTCATGATGGGCGATTTACATGTGCATCTGCTCACACATAACTGAGCGTTCAGTTTTTGACCAAAAAACGGCTTGACCCCATTCGTTCACCACCCTCCCTATTTGCCCCAAACAACTTTTTTTGTTTGTTTATTTTCCTAGATGAAAAAAAGTCTTCAAAGGGAAACATTTTGCCGATGTGGAAGAGGTGAAACAAAAAAATGTCAAAGCACTAAAAGGCATCAAAATTGACGAGTTCAAAAACTGTTCTGAGGTCAGGCTCGGGGCTCAGCCTGTAATCCCAGCACCTTGGGAAGCTGAGATGAGTGAATTGACTGAGGCTGCGGGTTCGATACCAGCCTGGGCAACTTGGTGAGACCTCGTCTCTACAATAAATATAAAAATTAGCCGGGTGTGGTAGTGTGTGCCTGTAGTTCTGGCTACCTGGAAGGCTGAGGCGGAGGGATTGCCAGAACCCAGCAGGTCAACACTGGGGTGGCTGTCAGTGTGCCACTGCACTTCAACCTGAGTGACAGAGTGAGACTCCAACTCAAAAAAACAAACAAAACAAAACTGTTCTGAGCAGTTAAAAAAAAGCAACTCCATAGGTGTATTGCATCAAACGAAGAGTACTTTGAAGGTGACTGAAGTTTAAACATGTAAGAATCAATACAGTTATTTTAATCAATAAATTTCAGGTTTTTTTGTGGGGAGGGGAGGGTGTTCTCCCTTGTAAGCCTCTAAAAAAAAGACAATTTCTCTTAAGTACAACTAGAAACTTTCTCCTTCTCATTCTGGATAGAATTGACCTTGAGACTGTGGCTAATTATTAGGTCGGCTTTGTCCTTTGTGTTACTGCTGCAGGACAGTCAGGGACTGGGAGTCACATGAAAAGGGAGAAAAGAATGAATGAGTTGGCTGTGCTGCTCCACCATTGGGCTTACCTACATTTTGGGGGCAACCTGGGATGGAGATAGAGGCTATTGCCTGGAACAGAATTAATACTCAGCAAAATTAGAAAGCAATGCAAAGGGAGTCAGTGTGGTGCAGTTGGAAAGATGGTGCACATTTAGTCAAAAATATTTGAGTCTGATTTCCATGGCCATGTGGCCTTGAGCAAATTGTGAAGATAGTGCCATCTTTCTTATGGGAAAATGAAGATTTAGGTGTGATAGCAGCAATAAGAACCTCGGCACACAGATAGGCCGCCTCTCCACTTTGGTCAGCTGCATCCTCTCTTTGCCCTTCTCCCACCACTTCTTTTCTTGCCACCAGTCCCCAGAGTGTTAAAGATAACACTTTGGTTTCAATCCTTTCCTCCGATCTCCAAAACTAGCTGCCATGAACCTGCTGCTATTGTTCTTTACAATATGCATAAATTGCAGTAACCTTTTCAGAGGTAGCTTCCTTTCTTTTTTATTTTATTTTAAATTTTTTTATCATTCTGTAATCTTGTAAAAGCAAGCAAGCACCTCTATTTTAATCCTCGTGTAAAGCATAAAGATAGACTTGAGGTTGGATAATGAGAGAATGACAAGCAGATTTACTTGGGCAAAATCAGCAAATTTTAACCCTAGGATTTATCCCTCTCCTCTTGTTTATTCGTTTGTTTATATATCATTATTGCATTCCATCATACAAAGTATTTGTTGCAGCTTACTCAAGATGGCTACTAAAAGAGTAAAGTAATATTCAAAATCTGGGAAAACATAAATTAGAACAGGAGGTTTAGGTTGCAGAGAATAATACAACCTAGAAATGGAGATGGTAAAGGAAGATACCACATTGAAATAATGAAATTATATAAACACATGTCATTAGCCAGTAGCAATTAATCAATGATATAATATTTGTCTGTATATTTGACTAACACTTCATAAAATGATTCGCAGAACCTGCCACATGAAAAAGGTTTTGGGAATACGCCTTGAATGATGTGAGGGAAATGAGCCTGCAAGAGATGCAGTGATTTGTGAAGGTCATCCAGCCAACTAGCGGCAGAGCCAGGATTCAGGCTCTATGTCTCCTGGCTCTAATTCACTGCCCTTTAGAGTGATCACAGCTCACATTTATTCAGTAGTAGAAATACACAGTATATGAGACTCTTCTATTTCTGGAATGCTTCTGTTGAGCCTTCCAATACTTCTGGGAAATGGGCATTCTCTCCCAAATTACAGGTAAGAAGTGACTCACACAAGGTGACACAACTTATAAGAAACACAATAAGCATTTCACTTCTGGTGGTTTTACTTCATGTCCTGTGTTCTTTCCACCACAGCCTAGGTTTTTCTCTTTCATACTATTCCCAAAGGAGCAAAAGTAAAAATAAAAACAGAGATGCAGTATTTCCAAACCAGGGCATTAGACAGCTATGGGTGTTCTGTGAGTGATATTTCCAACTTTTCATTACATTAAAAGAAACTCAAGGGGAGTTTCCCGGTCTGTAACTCTTACAGACCCTGAGAACAAATACTGTGATATTGGCCTTAATTAGAGGGCATTTAAGTTCTGAATGTCCACTCAGAGCTGATTCCAGGTTATTAAGCCTGTGTGTCTCAGTGTGCAGAGCTCACGCAAAGCAGTCAAGAAATGCCAACAGCCATGTCACCAGGGCTGCTTAGGGACTCTATCAATGGAGCTCTCTCTTGATTATTTATTTTCTTAAAGATACTGTTGGAGAGGGGTGTGCTTATTTGTCCTGTGTGTGTCTGTGTGTCTGTGTGTGTACTAGAGTGACTTTTTTTTTCCAATGTGTGGCATGTGTTTTATGATCCTCACGGATGTAAGACTTTACAATGAAAAGAAGGGAGGGGAGAGAGGCTGTTATTTGGGGGAGAAGAAGAATAGGTGAAACTGACGGGAGGCAGGAAGCAGAATTGTGTAGATTTAATTGGCCTTGTTTTATAGCAGTTCGCTCTGTTTTCACGGGGTAGCAATGAATAGGCCCATAAAGGTAAACCGTTTTTCACTATTATTGGGCCAGGAGATGAAAGTTTCATTGTTATTCTTCTTTGGAGCTCATGAGACCACTCCAAATATTAACTCCTTTTGGCCTCAGGGACTCAGAATTTCAGTGGAACCATTTGAACTTGGCTCGGTTTATAATAAAGATCTCGTATGTTTTAAAGCAATTCCGTTTACAAAGCATTACTCCATGCTATCCCAACTGTTATTTGAGCTTCAGAACAATTTCATAAAGTACCCAATGAAAATTATTATTCTCATTTTTCTAATGAGGAAACTGAGATCCCAGGTAAGTTAAATGAGTTTCTTGAAGAATGAAAACGACATCAATGTTTGCTGATTGTCAACTCTGCACCTCCAGCTGTGCTGGAAGAAGACCCTAAATCCCAGGGGCCACATTTGGTCTGAAGTTATGCAGTGTAGGGTCCGCCGATGACTGGAGGATCAGAATCAGAAACTGAGCCTGCTTGCCAGGAAAACTGGTGCTTCCTTCCACTCCACCACCAACTCTCTGTGCATCATAGCCATGGGGCAAGCTTTGAAGGGAAAATGACCTTGGCATTGATTACCCCAAACCACTGACAAACCAAACATTATGTAAATCAGGACCCACCACGTGAATAATAGCTCACATGTGTAAGGCACTTTGAAAGGCACTTTGCAGTTGATTCTTCTTTAACCCTCACTAGAATCTTGTGAGTAGAGAGTGTCATTACTCCAGTTTACAAACGAGGAAGTTGAGACTCAGAGAGGTGAGTCATTTATCTAAGGTGACACAATGAGTGGGTGGCAAAGCTGGAATTCTAATACAGAGCCATCTGACTCTAAAAGATTATCACCTTTTAACTCATGTTGCCTACAATCGAATTCCTATTTCATTTGGGTCATTTCTGTGGTCCCACCTCTTAATCTACCCTGTGCTGTACTCATAATTTACGGCATAAAGTTCAAACTGCTCAACCTGAAGTTCAAGATCCTCAAGTTTCCCAGATTCATCTCCCTCTACCTCTCAGGATGCACCTCCCACCCCCCCACCCCCCCACCCAGCCATGTTCCTGTGGATAATTTCCCCCTATCCTCCTCCACCTCTGCCCCTATTCTTCAATTAACCTGTTTTTGTGTGTGTCTGGAATAGCATTTTCTTTCTGCTTCCTCTTTGAGAAACCAGTTCTTCTTTCAAGGACCACCTCCAATGCCTTTGGTTTCAAGTGCCCTTCCAGGATCCCCTAATTGAGTGTGATGGGCCCCCACATGCTCTCCTATGGCCCAGATCATAATACTTACCTTGTCTTCCTCACCCTCCCCTGATCCCTCCTCAAATGCCCAGACAGGGTCTCATTGCTTCATCCTCAACACTGACTAGAACACATTCTGGGCACACTGTAGACATAGAATGAGCATTGTCTCTAGATATGCAAAAACTGACAAATACCATAATACATAGGTGGCTTCCCAGCAGTCTTGCTTTTTTGGTGTGATGAAACAATTCAGGGCTTTGGTATCAGATCAATCTGGGTTCAAATCCCAGCATGGCCACTTCTGAACTGTATGGTCTAGGGCAATTACTTATTTAGACCCTCCTGACCCTCAGTTCTTTCCTTTGTAAAATGATGGCCCTGACTTTTCCACAGGGAGAGTTACTTGGAGATTGAACGAGATGCAGGACAAGCATTCAGAACAGTGTTTGGCACAAAGATCTCTCTGTGAATGCTAATTGTTAGAGAGAGCTCTCATTGTTGTTGTAGTTTTGATGTGATCAGATTTCCTTTCAACTTAGGTGTGCATGCAATGTCGTTGCTTAAGAGCTTGACTCCTCACATTGACCACACACAACTCTTTCTTTTGACTTCTGCCATTTTCCATGTTTGTTTCACTGTTGCAGACAAAATCTATTTAGAATTGTGACTTTGTAAACTATTTTTTAGAATGCTCCTGTGCTTTAAGAAGCAGCATATTGGGTAAAAAATACTAGGTGGAAAGGAGTAGAAGAGACAGGGAAGAGGGATGGAATCTAGTTCTTAAGAAATCCTTTCTATGGGACTTGTTTCCATTATCTGGTGTTTGAAGAATGTTTGGCAAGGTAGACTGTAAAATCCCTTAGTGCTTAATGCACTGCATATATAAACCTTTTACTTTCCTGTCCTGAGATATTAAATGCTCTAGGATAGAAAGATAAATATGTATGCAAGTACATCCCCGGCCCTTTCTTCCCAAACACATAGGCACATACCCTTCAAATGCCCTGAGAAAACCCACAGTACTGTTGTTTGAACATGTTGTTTTCTTTAACCAAGTGGTTGTTTGCAAATGTTTTCTGATCGTAGCAGCAATGAGGCCGCCTCTCCTGGAGGAGCCTGAGTTCTTTCTCTTTGAATGATGCTGTTTATTGAAATAAATTCCACCTCCTTCTTTGTTTGGCTTTTCCTTTGTAAACAATCAAAACCAACTGGCAGAGTGGGGGAGCTTGTTTCAGTCCAATGTGGCATCTGGCTTTATTTCTCTTCTTTTTTTCCTCCTAAGCTGAAGTACAGACTGTATTGTGAACCCCAGATTCCTTTGCAAGAGGCAATTAATTTTGTAAGCATTTACTGAAGGTACACCATGCACCCAAGGCTGTGGGAAAAAGGAGAGAAAGATCATTTTGATGCTGGGCTCAGCACAGGGAGGGTCAGGGCTGGAAGGAGCATCAGACAGCATCTAGTTCAATGTCCCCTGAGTGTTTTCATAGAACACTTGTCCCACGAAGTAGTTCTCAGAAAACGACCCTGCCGTAGATGAAATTGGGAGAAAATAAAAGTGTAGCATAGCCTCTACTCAGAATTCACAATATGTGTGATCACATAAAAGGCTTCTCAGACTTGCATTTAATTTTGTTTCCCAAATTTATATGACGAGGTGACTTGTGTGTACGTGTGTGTGCATGCATGTATAAGTATGTGTGTGTAGGAAATGCTAGTTAACAGCAGAAAGCATTTGTAAGAAGGTACTTTGACATCAAAGCCCCACCCACCCCCTACTCTACCGGTTGTACCTGATAAAAAATTGACTATCAATTTTTTGCATCTGACTCACTTATACGTTGGCTTTGGCTTTTGTGGTCTTGGCCCCAGGATGTTTTACATGTTTGAACTATTTACCAATATTTAGAAGTTGGGAGTTTTCTTTGTAATATTTGCAAGCCAAGATTCTTGCAAAATTGGAAGAGCCAACAGTACTGGGCCATGGTTTGTCACGGTAACAGCAGGAGCACAGCTGTTCCCCTTGGACACGGCACAGGTCCTTCAGCTCACCACATTCCCACCCAGGTTGACTTTACTGTCTAGTGTCACAGGCGTGGCCCTTGTCGACTTTTGAGCTGACAACGCCTGGTTCAGAGCACATCTGAAAAAACCATAATTTTGCTCCTTGACTCAGTTGCTTTTTGCTCCCAAGAGGTGATTGGTGTCTTTGACGAGGCCATCTTTTGGCAGGTGAAATCCAAAGGCTGTCTGGCATAGGTGAACCATTGCATGTGAACAATAAAAGAGACAACGTATTGAGTGTACATTCTATGTCAACCTCTGTTCTTAGCATTTAGCAAGGATTTTTAAAAAATTTAATCTTCACAGAAACCTTTTAAAGTAGGTATTGTTATGATACTCCTGTTTGAGATGAGGAAATTGGAGCACAAAATGGTTAGTGTTACTTGCCTCAACTTACACAGTTCATAAATAGCAAAGCTAGAGCTTGAATACAGAAAATGTGCTCTTAACCACTATACTACATTTCATAAAGCATTGTTTTAGAGAGGCATTATAATTTTATTTCTAAGGTTATTATTTTGAACTAATTTTAGAGTTATAGATAAACTGAAAAAAATAATACAAAGAATTCTCTTATACAAGTACACTTCATATGGCTCTCCCTGATGTTACTATCTTAGAGAACCACAGTACAATTATCAAGTGGAATAAATTAACATTTAGTACAATACTATCAACTCACAGACTTTTAAAAATTGTATTCATTTTAACACAAATGCTTTCCCTTGTGTGTGTTCCAGGATTCCATCCAGGATCTCACATTGCATCTAGCTATTATTTCTCCATAGTCTCCTCCAGTCTGTAACAGTTCTGTTGTCTTTCCTTGGCTTTCAAGGCCTTCACACTCTGGATAAATACTGATTAGTTACTCTACAGAATGTCTCTCAATTTGTATAAGCCTAATATTTGATTATGATTGGAATGAGGTTATATGTGATTTTGGCAACACCAAAAAAATGACATCGTGTCCCTCTCAGTGTATCATATCAAGGAGTTTATGCTGTTGATTTGTCTTATTGCTAGTAATCTATTTTGGTCACCAGGTTAAGTTGGTGTCTGCTGGGTTTCTCTACTGCAAGGTTACTATTTTTAAATTTTTATTTGATGAGTTTCTTGGGAAAGACGATTTAAAATGATGCAAATCCTGTGTCTCCTCAAAAATGTGTCTACTAATTTAAGCATCTTTTAGTTTATCTTATCTCCAACAATGTGCTTCTTTTGTTTTTGGTAAAAGAATCCAAAATAAATAGAAAATACTGGGAGGTTATGACAAGAATCAAGATTTTAAATGCAAAATGTTTGAAAGCAACTTTTTTACTTAATAAATATTGCCTGTTTATTTCACAATGGAGTTGACATACTAACTTCACAGGAGTAAATTTTGTGACTTTAAACAAGCATTAACTGTTCAGAATCCCAGTTTTCTAATTGTTATTAGGGACAAGTAATTGCAATGTGAAAGCTTTGCTGCAGGAATAGAAAATTATTAAGAATAAATGCCCTAGTCAGACCACATGGGGCCTGAAACTGTCACTACCCAACTATGGAACTTTTGGAAGGTTACATAACCTAGCTATGCCTCAGTTTCTGACAGAACCAAAGTGGATATTAAATAAGATAATGATATCAAATGCTTACTTAGCATAGTGCCTGCCACATAGAAAGGAGTTAATACATATTTCTTGAATCTGAACTTCATATATTCAAGTATTAACCTTAGAAGTGACACATTAAGAATTGTGAAAGATCTGAAATTTTATCCTATTTGCAAGTTACTACAGGTTACCCTGCCACAGTTTCATGGATGCTGAACAGAAGTCACAAGTCCCCTGGATAAAAGACAAAGAATTTTCTTACAAAGGATTTTCCTATACAGCAAACAGCAGAACCTTCACCTTCTCACAGGAAACTTTGTCTTCCAAATACCACGGAGTCAAGTAGAATGACCCAGGGGGATGGTGCACACATAGTAGAATGCTTCACAGCTGAAAAATCCTGAGTTTAGGACATCTTTATTTATTTATTTATTTTTACTGGAAAAGAAAAACAAAACATACAGTCCGCTCCAGAGGGAGACACTATGTTCAAGCTTGTTTACTATGCAAATGTCTTGGAAAAGATAGCCTCGGCTCAGAAGCTGTGCAGAAATGGGAATGACCCATGGAGAATTGTCTCCTAACAACACTGAGCAATGTTTGATGCTTCCCTTGCAAAAGAGCAAATTAATCTGTGGGAATTTTTATCAGACTTGCAGAAATGGACAGAAATCAGTCTACTTAGTTAATTCCGTAACTACTCCTTTTTTTTTTCTTTTAAAGATGTGGAATACAATTCAGGATGAGGTATGTAAGTGGACATCATGCAGGTAAACTTTGGGCCTCCCTTTGGTTCCCACTTGCCTGATTTGAGATCAGGTACCCTTATTGATGTTGTGTCCCCACGACTTCCAGCAGTACCCTGTACTGCCAATCCTTTTCTTACAGTATTATGGTAAATGTTCAGGGTCTGTTGATGAGTGAGAACATTTAGTACTCTGCTCTTTGTTTCTGTGATAGATACTGAGTATTATAGGCTCTTAATCTGTCCAAGTTACTGTGAAGTCCGTTTGTGTGTCCATCTTTATGGCTACATAATATTCCACTGTGTATATGTACCACTTTTTTTGTCCAGTCCAGTTTTGATGGGCAGCGCAGTTAGTTCCATGTTTCTGCTATTGTGAATAGTGCTGCAATAAACACGCATGTTCAGGTATCTTTTTTGTAGAATGATTTGAATTCCTCAGGGAATATTCCCGTAGGGGGATTGCTGTGTTATATGGAAGGTCAATTTCTAGTTCTTTTAGGAATCGCCACAGCGTTTTCCATAGAGTTGAACTAGTTTACATTCCCTCTAGTACCAGCAGTGTAGAAGCGTTCCTTTTTCTCCACATCCGCGCCAGCATCTGTTGTTATTTGTTTTATTAATGATGCCCATTCTTACTGGGATTAGGTGGTATCTCAATGTGGTTTTGATTTGCATTTCTCTGATGATTAGGAGACTGAGCACTTTTTCTTTTTCTTTTTTTCTTTTCCTTTTTTCTTTTTTTTTGAGGTGGAGTCTCACTCCGTTGCCCAGGCTGGAGTACAGTGGCACACTCACGGCCACCCCAGCGTTGACCTGCTGGGCTTCAGCAATACTTCCATCTCAGCCTTCCAAGCGATCCTTCCACCTCAGCCTTCCAAGTAGCCAGAAATACAGGCATGCAGCCTGGTTAATTTTTTGTTTGTTTGTTTATTGTAGAGATGAGGTCTCGCCAAGTTACCCGTACTGGTCTCGAACCCATGGGCTTAGGCAATCTACTCGCTTTGGCCTCCCAAAGTGCTGGGATGATAGGCTGAGCCACTGAGCCCAGCCAGCTGAACAATTTTTCATGTGTCTGTTTGGCTGCCCCAGTATATGTTCTTTTGAGAAGTATCTATTCATGTATTTTGCTCACTTTTTAATGGGGGTGCTTAATTTTTTTCCTTTCAGTATGTTTGAGCTCCTTGTAGATCCTGGATGTTAGGCCTTTAACAATATATAGTTGGCAAATATTTTTTCCCATTCTGGGGGCTGTCTCCTCATTCTCTTGATGGCTTCTTTTGCTTTGCAGAAGCTTTCAGTTTAATGAGGTCCCCCTTGTCTATCTTTTCTCTTATGGCATGGACACCTGGGGTTTTGATCAAGAAATTGTTGCCTATTCTGATTTCTGTAAGGGTGTCTCCTACATTTTCTAAGATTCTTACAGCTTGAGGTTTTACATTTAGGTCTTCGATCCATTTAGAGTTAATTTTTGTGTAAGGTGATAGGTAGGGATCCTGTTTCAATCTTCTGCTTGTGGTCAGCCAGTTTTTCTAGCACCATTTACTGAATAGGTTCTCTGCTCCTCTGTGGCTGTTGGTGGAGGCTTTGTTGAAGATAAGTTGGTTGAGAAATTGAGATTTTGCTTCTGGAATCTCTGTCCTGTTCCATTGGTCCATATGCCTATTCTTGTACCAATACCAGGCTGTTTTGATTATTGTAGCCTTATAGTAAAGTTTAAAGTCTAGAAGGGTGATACCTCCTGCTTTGTTTCTCTTGCAAAGGATGGTTTTGGCTATTTGTTGTCGTTTATGTTTCCATATGAATTTCTGTGTTGTCATTTCCAGGTCAGAGAAGAATGATGTTGGCACCAGTTTTCTTAAGACTCTTCTCTTTGTTTTCCACTGTATTTCAGTTTCTGAAGCGCTTTTGGTATGTAAATCCTACGTTAATGCTCTTTTCCTTCTAATAGGATAACATAAGATTCCAACCACTGGTTCTGGTCTGATTCTTCATTGTATCTCAGAACAACTAGCTCCTGATTCAATGATTTTTCTTGTCCATATGGAGAAATCTATAATTTTCATATATGTAAGATGGGCTTTAGTAAGGGTAGAGGGATACCTGTGGATGTACAATATAACTTCAACTATGCCCAGCTCTCTCTCTCTGTCTCTTTTCTGCTTTTTACAGGGAAGGCTTTTAAAATGTCACATCTGTTTCTAATCACTTCCTTTAGTCTTTCTCTGCATGATCAACTCAGCAACCTAACTTGTAAAGAGGTCCAGACTATTTTGTATGACACCCAACATATGTTAAAGAAAATTG
The DNA here is from genome assembly GCA_963574415.1 of Tarsius wallacei. Lineage (NCBI taxonomy): Eukaryota > Metazoa > Chordata > Mammalia > Primates > Tarsiidae > Tarsius > Tarsius wallacei. Next base: position 25,818 of record CAUYQG010063402.1, read on the forward strand.
CCCATTTAATATTCTATTTGAAAAACAAACAACCAGCATACAATAAAGGTTTTCTTAACTGTTAATACAGTTCAAGACAAAAAAAATTAATTTCCCTTTTATGGACATGGGATTTGTTGTCCAAAACTTAATAACAAAGCAAGATGTTTAAAGCAATATATTTTGCTTTTGAAAAAGAAAACATTTTTAAAATTATGATATATTTTATGCATAGAAGAAAACATGAAAAATAATCTAGCAGACACCTATTATCCTTAATAAGTTTAAACACATTAATATTTTGCAATATTTGCTTCTGCTGTCTCCAAAAGAAAAGGAAAAAAAAGGGAAAGAAACATAGTTAAGCTCAGTTCTCCTTCTCTCCTTTTTCACAAGGTGTAATTTGTTTTTGTGTGTTTTAAATTTAATTATAAATGATATCACATTCGAAGTATTGTTTTGCTAAATGCTTTTTGTATTCAACATTATATTTTGGGCATTTATCTCTGTTGATATATTTTAATCTAGCTTTTTAATCTTTTTTTTTTTTTTCTGAGTTGGAGTCTCACTCTATTGCCCAGACTGGAGTGCAGTGGCCGCTCCCGGCCACCGCAGCCTCGACCTGCTGGGCTCCAGTGATCCTTTTGCCTCAGCCTTCCGAGTAGCTGGAACTACAGGCGCGCACTACCACACCTGGCTAATTTTTTGATTTATTGTAGAGATGAGGTCTCACCAAGTTGCCCAGGCGGGTCTCGGACCCGCGGGCTCAGGCAATCCACTCACCTCAGCCTCCCAAGGCACGGGATTACAGGCTGAGCCACCAAGCCAGGCTTAGCTTTTTAATCTTAAATGACAATATTGTGTTAGAAATTGAACTCTGTCATCAGATTTTTTGTGTTCCAAATCTGAGTCTACTATTAACTAAGTGTGTGATGTTGGGCAATTTATGTAATTTCTTTGAGTCTCAATTTTCTCATTTATGAAATGGCAATAATAATAGTACCTACATTATTGAGTGGTTGTGAAGATTAAAAGAGGCAGTGCATCTAGAGTGCATGACATAGTTTATTCATTGGTCAGGACTGACAAAACAAAATACCACAGACTGGGTGGCTTAAACAAGAAAAAATTTATTTTCTCACCATTATGAAGACTGGAAGTCCCAGATCAAAGTGCCGACAGATTCGGTTTCTTCTGAGACCACTTTCCTGGGCTAGCAGATGGTTGCCTTCTTGCTGTGTGTGTCCTTACATGGTCTTTTCTCAAGTGCATCCCTGGTGTCTCTGTTTGTCCAAATTTTCTTATCTTATAAGGACACCACCAAACAGATTGGATTAAGTCTCACCATAATGGTCTCAGTGTAACTTAACGACTTTTTAAAAGGCGCTCTCTCCGAATGATCATACTCTGAGGAGCTGGGGACTAGGGCTACAATATATGAATTTAGGGGAGATACAATGCAACTCATAACAAATATGTATTATTATTGCTTTAGGTCATAAGTATGCTCCTTAATTTATCCATTCATTTCTTCACCATCACCACTGAGAAAGAGCTGGGTTTCTACTTTTTGACATTCCAAAACATTTTGCAATAAACATATTTATTTAAGTCTCTTTGGATGTATGCACGGAAGTTTTTTGTCATTGTTTTTGGTTTTTAGGCTAGAAATCTAGAAGCGAAATTACCGAGTTGTAGAGCATAGGAGTCTTCAACTTTATCAAGTATTGTCAAATCATTCTCCAAAGTGGTGGTACCAATTAATGATCTTACCAATAAGGTATGAGAATTTTATCCCTCACATCCTTGTCAACATTAGTTGTTATTAGCTTTATTAATGTTGGCCAATCCCAATGCCATAAATTAATATTGTGCTGTTTTAATTTGTATTTTTTATTTTTAATTAATTTGTTCATCTTTGCCAGTTTGAATTTTGGTAAATAATATTTAAGTGTCGTCTCATAAACTTGTTATTAGCTTCCCTACTCCCCATAAACCATTCATATTCATTGCCAATTTTTCTGTTGTATTGTCTTTACTCTATAAATTCATGAGATATTTGTAAATTCTGAATAATAATCTTTGGTAAATTATATGAGTTGTGATTGTATTATTATTATTATTTTTTGAGTTGGAGTCTCTGTTGCCCAGGCTGGAGTGCAGCGGCAGGCTCATGGCCACTGCAGCCTCAACCTGCTGGGCTTAAGCAATCCCTCCACCTCAGCCTTCCAAAGTAGCTGGAACTACAGGTGCACACTACCACACCCAGCTTATTTTTTGATTTATTGTAGAGACGAGGTCTCACCAAGTTGCCCAGGCTAGTCTTGAACCCCTGAGCATCGACAATTCTCTCGCCTCAGCCTCCCAAAGTGTTGGGATCATAGGTTTGAGCCACCACGCCTGGCTTGATTGTATTTTTTTAGACTACAGCTTGAATTTTCATTTAATGGTATCTTTTGTCATATAGAAGGTTTGATTCAAATGCAGTAAAATTTGTTAATCATCTCATTAATAGTTAGCTCTTTTTTATCTTACTAGAATTCCTTCCCTACCACAATTCATCAAAATGTTATCTAAACTTGAAATGCATCAAACTGAATCCTACTTCTTTTTTCCCATTGTATTGTTTTTAGTCATTTATTTATTCTGTATGAACTTTATGACTGGTATGTTAAGGTTTTTGCAAATTCTTGTTTGGATTATGATAGTAGTGAGGTTTAACTAATGAATGTATAGAATACTTAGAGTGAAATTTCTGTTTTTATATCGAATTTTCTCAATCAGGGACATGAAATTTATTAATTCAACTGGATCTTCATATACGTACTTCAGTAAAATTTAATAGATTTTTTCCCTAAAATGTATTACTTATATTTTGTGAACATATTTCTAGGTCTTTATATCTTTCCATTTTTATATATTTTATTTTAAAGCTATGAGGTACAATTCCAGATTTAGGTATACAAGTGGACATCATACAGATAAAGTTTGGGCCTCCCTGTGGTACCCACTTTGCCTAGTTTGAGATCAGGTACCCTTATTGGTGTTGTGTCTCTATATTTTTCATTGTTATTGTAATAGCATTCTTTTTTTTCTTTATTCTGTTACACTGGAGACATTCTTAAAATTTATTTTTTAATTGTTTTGGCTGAAATTTAAAACTGGTAGTTTATATATCTTGATTTAGTATTCAGAACACTTGCTGAATTTTCTTAGTAGTTTTGGGATTTTATCTGAAGATTATTTTTGATATTCTGTGTAGAAAAAAAATCATGTGTGAATATGAACTTGTTTATTTCTTTCTGACTGTCCTTATACATTTATTTTCTTGTCTTATTTCCTTTTTCTTGCCTACAACCTCCAGTAAAATGTCAAAGATAATAGGATGAGGGAATTTTTTTTGTTTAGTTCCTGTTTTTAAAGAATTGCTTCTACTGCTTCTCCATTAAAAATGATTTTTGTTTTAGTTATATTTGTTACTATAGTTACTCTTAATAATGCACTTCTTTTTTAAGTTACAAAAGTTAACACATGCATATATATCATAATTAAAATTAATTATTATGGTATATTTTTTGTCTCACTGAAATGTATTTGCTAATATCTTATATGTTTATGATTTCTATGTCTCTTTTCGTAATGATCTATAAGTTGCTTTTTCTCTAAGTCCTCCCTTAGATTTCTTAATATGGTTTATATCTTCAAAAATGAGATGGGGTTCTTTTAATTTTTTTTCATTCTCTGGAATAGCTTATGAGGTATATAGCCTCTTTGTTTCTTGAAAGTTTGATAGATATTATCTATAAAATAGATATAGCTTGTTTGATTTTTAAGATTGAATTCGGTTTTTTAAACCACAATATTACTTTAAGGAACTTCATTTTTTTCTCAGTGTTGTTTAAGTTGTATTTTTGTAAAGAATTTTGTCAATCTATTTAATTTTCAAACTTTCTTGATATTAAATTATTGGTAATACTTGTTTATGGTTTTCAGAGTCTGTATCTATAGATACTTTTAGTTCTCTTCCTAATATTGTTTATACTTTTTCAATATCTATCTATCTATCTATCATCTTTTATCTAATCTATGACATTTGTCTATTTTTTAAGTCCTTTAAAAAGAAGTTTTGGTTTTAAAAATACATCTCATATCAGATATAAAGTTACATTTTGGTCCCATTGTTTAGAGCTCACATACATCAATAACAAATTCCTGGCAAAGGGTTCATCACTCAGTAGGCTATATTATAAAGATGTGTTTAGTAAAATTTGATGACTACCTACTTAAGTTAAAAATTAGGCTAGATGCTGGGGCTTTTGAGAATTCTTAGTTCTCAGTTTGATGGCTGAATGTCTAAAGGAATGATAGTCACATCTGTTAATAATGGTAATATAACATGAAAAATACTGAAATTGAACTTTTGATTTCCTCTTCACCTAATGCTCTCTATCTCAGTAAATGGTATTGTCAATTGCTCCATTGTTCAGGCAAAATACTTGAAGTCATTTTTTTTTTTTTTGAGTCAGAATCTTACTCCATTGTCCAGGTTGGAGTGCAGTGGCATGCCCACAGCCACTCCAGTGCCGACCTGCTGGGCTCTGGCTATTCTTCCACCTCAGCCTTCCAAGTAGCTGGAACTACCAGGCACGTACTATCACGCCCAGCTAATTTTTTGATTTATTGTAGAGACGAGGTCTCATCATGTTGCCCAGGCTGGTCTTGAAGTCATCTTTGAATCTCACACTTTGCATCTCTCCATAAACAAATCCTGTTAAAAATATATTCAAGCCGGGCTCGGTGGCTCAGCCTGTAATCCTGCACCTTTGGGAGGCTGAGGTGAGTGGATTGCCTGAGCCCGCGGGTTCGAGACCCACCTGGGCAAGCAAAACCTCATCTCTACAATAAATCAAAAAATTAGCCGGGTGTGGTAGCGCACGCCTGTAGTTCCAGCTACTTGGAAGGCTGAGGTGGAAGGATCGCCGGAGCCCAGCAGGTCGAGGCTGCGGTGGCCGGAAGCGGCCACTGTACTCCAGTCTGGGCGATGGAGTGAGACGCCAACTCAAAAAAAAAAAAAAAAAAAAAAAAAAGAAAATTCTCACATTTACATTCACAACGTACTAATAGCCTGAGACTTTACTTCTATCCTTTTATTGAGTAATTTTATTTTTCTCTTTACCAGTTTACATACAAAATAATACATGCAGTATACACATAGTTGTGAAGCATGGTCATGAACTTGGCACATGTGCACCTACCCACCCAGCAGAGCACCAAGGTGCTCCCCACGGGCTCTTTTGGCCCATCCCCGAGGGTAAGTGTCCTTTTGAGTTTAGTTGCTGTTTGTCTTACTTCTCTGGTAAATGTGCGGCTCATGTTTTCTGCCCATTTTCTTTTTATTTTTTTTTCATTCCATAGGAGTCCTTCGTATGTCCTAGCTACTGACTCTGGCTGTCAGCAGTAGCACACATATTTGAGACCACAGCTTTTCTTTTCTTTTTGTGAGGTAGGTGTCTCTGATGAGCAGAATTTCCCTATTGTAATATAGTTGAGTTTAGCAGTCATATCTTATGTTTAGTATTTTTTCTAATCATATTTAAAAAACCTTTCCCAATTCCAAAGTCATAAATATTTCTGTGTCGTCTTGTGAAGGTTTTGAAGCTTTGCCTCTTGTCGCATTGCTTCCGGAATCCGCCTGGAGCGTTTTCCGGATAACCCGTGGTTTCAGCTCATTTGTGGAATCACCGCTCCTCCCTCCAGTCTGTAGTGCCACCTCCATACACACCAGCTTCAAATCTGCATGGGTCTCTTTCTGGGCTGTCTTTGATCTCCAGATTCCACTTGTTTTTTTTTTATTTTTTTTATTTGGAGTCTCACTCCGTCGCCCAGACTGGAGTGCAGTGGCCGCTCCCGGCCACCGCAGCCTCTACTTGCTGGGCTCCGGTGATCCTTCAGCCTCAGCCTTCCGAGTAGCCGGAACTACAGGCGTGCGCTACCACGCCTGGCTAATTTTTTTGATTTATTGTAGAGATGAGGTTTCGCCTGCCCAGGCGGGTCTCGAACCC
>CAUYQG010063409.1:0-19381 GCA_963574415.1 Tarsius wallacei
ACAAAAGACCATCTGAAATTATTATAAATACCTCTGTGCAAACACACTAGACAATATATAGGAAATTGATAAATTCTTGAAAACATACAACATCCCAACCTTGAATCAAGAAGAAATAAAAATCTTAAACAGTTCTATAAAGAATAGCAAGATTTATTCAGTAATTAAAAGTCTCCCTTTCCAAAAAATTCCAGGATTTGACAAACTCACAGTCAAATCTAAACAGTAGATCTACATATAGATATACTATTCAATCCAGAAATCCCACTACTAGGTATCTACCCAAAGAAAAAGACAACTTTACTAAAAATATCAAAACAAGGAAAAAAACACACAAAAACAGCACATATATGTTTGTCACAGCAAAATTCACAACTGCAAACATGTGGTATCAACCTAAATGCCCACCAACTGATCAGTGGATCATAAAAATATATATATAATATATATACATATATGCCATAGAATACCGTTCAACCATAAAATTATGGAATAGTGTCTTTTGTAGCAATTTGAATAGAATTGGAGATCATCCTGTGTGAACTAATGTAGGAACAGAAAACCACACACCACATGTTCTCCCATCTAAGTGGAAGCCAAATTAAGGATTTGCAAAGGCATAGAGAATACTATAATGGACACTAAAGACTCAGAAATGAGATGGTGAGAAAGGGTGGAGAGATGAAAAGTCACCTTTTGGGTACATTGTGCACAGGTGAGGGTGGTGGTACACTTAAAGCCCAGACTTCTTTGCCTCTAAACAATGAATTCATGTTACCAAAAACTATTTATAATCACTAATGTTATTGAAATGAATAAACACTTAAATAAATAAATATCACAAATGAATTTATTGTAGACACAGAAATGTGTTTTTAAAAATTTGTCTTAGCCGGGCTCGGTGGCTCAGCCTGTAATCCCGCACCTTTGGAAGGCTGAGGTGAGTGGATTGCCTGAACCCGTGGGTTCGAGACCCTCCTGGGTAACTTGGTGAGACCTCATCTCTACAGTAAAGCAAAAAATTAGCCGGGCATCGTAGCGCGCGCCTGTAATTCCAGCTACTTGGAAGGCTGAGGCGGAAAGATCGCTGGAGCCCAGCAAGTCGAGGCAGCGGTGGCTGGGAGCAGCCACTGCACTCCAGTCTGGGTGACGGAGCAAGACTCCAACTCAAAAAAAATAACAATGTGTATTATAAACTTCTGGCACTCACAAGCTTTTAGAGTAAAATACAGAATTAGATATTTTTGAACTTGGAGAGGATACCAGATGTTCTAAATCAAGAAAATAGCAATTGTTAAATTTTACTGCATCAATTGTAAAATTCTTCTTCCTGTGAGAAAAATCTTTAAAAGCTATCAAAAATATCGACTTTCTTTAATAATATGCATGCTTAAGTATTTAAAGGCAATTATGCTTATGACTAAAAGTTACTTTGAAATATATACAAAATAACATGGTTGGATTAATGCAGGGTTCCCCAACCCCAGATCCACAGACCAGTATGGGTCTGTAGCCTGATGGGAACCACAAAGCAGAAGTGGCAAGGTGAGCAAGCAAAGCATCTTCTGCATTTACAGCCACTCCCCATCACTAGCATCACTGCCTGAGTTCTGCCTCCTGTCAGATTGGCAGCTGCATTAGATTTTCATAGGCGCATGAACCCTATTGGTGGTAGGAGTCACATATTCATTTTCAAGTTAACAGATTACTTGAGCGATAATTCCACTTAGAACTCTTTTAGACATCATGTACAAAATTCAGTTTCTTTATGGACTATATTTTAGCAATGTATCTTCTTTCCATTTATATTTGGGAAAAATAAAAGTGAACTTGTGTTCATAACATGAGAAAACCCTACTCTGATAATTATAATCTCTCTTTTACCTAAAGCTGCAGCAAAAGAAACAAAACAGGGAGAATCACACTCCCAGACTTTAAACTTTATTAACAATCAAAACAGCCTGGTATTGATACACTACAACTAGACCAATGAAACAGGATAGAGATTCTGGAAGCAAAATATCAATTTCTCAACCAACTCATCTTTGACAAAGCCTCCACCAACAATCACTGGGAAGACGAGAACCTATTCAGTAAACGGTGCTGGGAAAACTGGCTGACCACATGTAGAAGAATGAAACAGGACCCGTCTATCAACATACACAAAAGTCAATTCAAAATTGATCAAAGACTTAAAACCTCAAACTACAAGAATCTTAGAAAATGTAGGAAATTGGAAAGGCAACCAATTCCTGATCAAAATCCCAAAAGCCCATGCCAAAGGAGATAAGATAGACAAGTGGGACCTCATCAAACTATAAAGCTTCTGCAAAGCAAAATAAACCATCAAGAGAGTGATGCTGTAAGACAACCCACAGAAAGGAAAAATATATGGGCCAACTGTAAATCTGACAGAGGCCTAACATTCAGGATCTACAAGGAACTCAAATGTGCCAAAAGAAAAAAACAAACACTTCCATTAAAAAGCATACAGAAGATATGAATAGACACTACTGAAAGAAGACATACAAGCAGCCAACATATACATGAAAAAATGCTCAGCCTCACTAGTCATCAAAGAAATGCAAATCAAAACCACACTGAGTTACCACCTAACTTTAGTCAGGATGGCCATCATTAATAACCCAAAAACAACAGACACTAGAGAGAATGAGGAGAAAAGGACACAATTCTACACTATTGGGAGTGTAAATTAATACAACCTCTGTGGAAAACAGTGTGGCAATTCCATAAAGATATAAAAATCTATCTTCCTTATAATTCGGCAATCCCACTTCCATGAATATACCCTGAAGAGCCCAAATCATTCTACAAAAAAGATACTAGCACATGCATGTTTACTGCAGCACTATTCACAGTAGGAAAAATATGAACCAACTGTGCTACCCAACATATGCGAACTGGATAAAAGAAATGTAGTACATATATATGATGGAATATAATACAGCCATAAACAAGGACAAAATTATGGACTTTGCAGCAAATTGGATAGATTTAGAGTCTGTCATACTCAGTTGATCTATCACAGAAACAAAAAACTGAGTACCACATGTTTTCACTCATAAGGGAAGGGAGGAGGCGCACATAACATCAATAAGGGTCCTGATCCTAATTGAAGCAAAGTGAGGACAAATGGGTAGCCCAAACTTCACCTGCATGTTGACTACCTATGTACCTAATACTGAATTGTATCTCACATCTTTAAAATAAAATAAAATAAAATAAAATAATAATAAAAGACAAAGTAACATTCCAGTTTCTACTTTAAGCTAAACATCTTTGTATATAATGTTTCTCCTCTTAATTTCACTGAAATTATGAAAATAAATTTTTTTATACTTGAAAAACCATAAGAAATGATAATAAAACATTATGACTCTTTGAAAGTGTCTCAATATGCTATTATTAATATCCAAATACATTACAATAACACCACACTGATTCTATATTATATAATACAATCTCACAAATAAATACTGCAATAGAATATTTAATAAATTCTGTTATGTGCCCTAAAATTTTTCAAAGGAAAAAGTTTTCTAAATTGATAACATAAATTCTAAAAGATAAGCATTATGTTTTCTAATATCCAAATGATATATAAGAGATGTTGTTTTAATTAACAGGCTAAGTGCATCAGAAGAATAGCAGGTGGGAAATGAGATGTGTTCTGAACCAGAAATATCTTAAGTTCTTTAATACTAAATCTACCATTCCAGACAGTCTAGAATACTTAGGAAAAACCACTGGTAATTTTTGAAATGTGACAACATCTGTCAAGTTTGAATTGTTACATATATTATTGCTTTATTTACTAAGGTGTTAATTATTACATGTAAATGAATCATTAAATGTTTGTGAATTAAATATTAAAATATGCATTCTCTTATTATTTGATTTTTAAAAATTGCACTCATAAGTTATATCCTCCTCAATAGTGTGACAGGTATTCTCCTAAGAGTTAAATCTTACAACCCTTCAATAATTTGTATTGCCTTTTTTCAAACCTCTCAATTTTGTCACCATTGGTTTAGAAAGGTAGCTCCAAAACAGACATTCTAGTATTATTACCATTTTTAAATAGTCAGGATAAGCGTAAACAATGTTAAAATTGGTCCAATTGCAATTTCCCACTTCATGGTTTTATAGGGGAAGCTCACACGAAAACCTAGTCTTTTACTGAGTGGTTAAGTAGCATGAATTGAATTTTAGAAACATACATACTTTGTAATCCCTTAGTCAGTCATTCGAGTCAAGAAAAACTCACTGGAATTTCCATATTTCTAAATTTGTACTCTACCATAAGAAGTTTCTAGATGATCTGTTGCTTGTCAGTTTCATAGACAGAATTTTTCCTTGCCACTCTGTACCAAAGCGCTTCCCAAAATATGTAACTGTGTTAGTACAGCAAGATCTTTAACGTCTTGGAACAAAATAGCATATCTCATCAGTTTGTAGACATCAGGATCCCAGAGAATTGTGAAATTTTTGTGGACAAGGAAGTCTCATTGACTAATATAGCGAGGTGACCTACATAATCCGATAGCGCTTAGTTGTGTTTTGACAAAAAATGGTGGAAAGGAGAATGGGGAAAAAGGAAATTTAGACAGAGTTAAAGTGCTATTAAATGCAAGAAGCTTCTTCCTTTGTTTCAGTTTTACCCTTCTCATAGTTATATCACCATACCCTGGAATGTCTGTAAGACTATATATATATTTTTTATTTTTTTATTTTTTTTATTTTTTGAGTTGGAGTTTCACTCTGTCGTCCAGAATGGAGTGCAGTGGCCGCTCCCGGCCACTGCAGCCTCGACCTGCTGGGCTCTGGTGATCCTTCCGCCTCAGCCTTCCAAGTAGCCGGAACTACAGGAGCGGGCTACCACGCCCGGCTAATTTTTTGATTTATTGTAGAGATGAGGTCTCGCCAAGTTGCCCAGGCGGGTCTCGAACTTGCAGGCTCAGGCAATACACTCACCTCAGCATCCCAAAGCGCGGGATTACAGGCTGAGCCATCAAGCCCTGCTAAGACTATATTTAAAGCCTTTTCTTAATGTTTTTAAATTAAACTTAAGCTGGAAAGCTACCAGAAAAGAACAAATTGGTACAAAAGTAAATTTGTAATCTCAATCATAAATTGCCTTTGAAATATCTGTTATTTTGAATTATTCATGACAAAGGTGAAAACAGACTGCATGAAAAGGAATGTTATAAATGTTGCCAATGTCCTACTTTTCAAATGACATCAATTAGGATATCTTTCATGACTGGACAGATTACTTTGTAACATTAACTTAATGAGTCTTAGGCACTCAATATAAGTTCCACTAGTTTAATGTGTTGTTTATGCTGCTTGTCAATAAGGCTCCAAAAAAATCAAACAAAAGTGAAAAGGTAAGTAATTATTTCAATATTAACATTATATATGCCACATAAATGTTGATTTGTCTTTTAAAGTTATTATTTTCTGATGATAGTTGAAAGATCTAGTTCACAGATACATATTTTAATTATTAGACAAGTGGCCACTGATGCCATAAACCTTTTTGAGTGCTTAAAAGAATTATGCTCAAATTTTGATAAGTTACAACTCTCCAAAGCATGGTTGTCAGAAGGCAACTAAGTAATCTAATTTAAAAAAAGATAAGATAAATGAATCACAATAGCTTAATATGGAAACTAGAAAAACATCATGCACAAACAGGCTGAAGAAATTGACTTGGAATTATTTCTATCTATAGTCAACCCATTGTAGCCTTTGATCATGAGTTAATTAATAAAATTAATTAACTTTAAAAGAATATACCTGAGAAGTTTTATTTTTCTTCTCCCATCTGTCCCTGTGCCTATTATTTTTTTCTTAGTTGATTGACTTCTGTGTTTTTTGAAATTAAAAATAAAAACAGCCCGTTTTCTATTCTATATGTCCACTTCTTAAAGTTCACATAAAACCCTTAGCAACAACATAACAAAAACAATAACAAGAACAACAAATGTAAGGTCATTGACTAAACAGAAATTAAACTCTAGATACTGTGGACTATAATCAAAGGTATTTCTCTATAAAACCAACTTGAACATTTAGTTGTAATTTACAGGTCATTGAATTCTTCATTATAGTCATTGCCTGAGAAAAGTAGTTTCTATTACAAAGGCATCTACTAGCTAAGCTGTAATATCATGTGAGACTGCAGTAGTTCACCTAAGACTGCAGGCTTTAAATACACATTTATAAACATCTGCATTTTACCTTGAACTTGAGCAAAAAAAAAAAAAAAAATTAGTTCCAACTGGGAAAGGAATACAAAAGTAGAATAAATTTAAAAAATAAAGAATTTAAACATCTTTCATGAAAAAGTTTTACTGATATAAACTATTCTGGCTTTTAAAACTGGTCGTAACTGTTTGATGTTGAAACAAGATGAGGTTGTCTGCAGCCGGTAACAAGTCTGTCAAGTAGGATTACTAGTCATATTGTGGTGTAATGCAACAACAACAAAATTATTATGAAACTTATATTTAACTTAAATATCAGAGAATAAAGTCAGATTTGGGTTGACAGCAAACTGCTGGTGTTTTTAGCTTCTACAACTTTCTCCAAAATAGTGATACATAAAATGTATATATAATACATTTAATATAATAAATTTAATATATGTCTAAATATATATGATACATAAAATATTTAATAAATTAAAAAGATTAGTACCTTAAAGATTGAGATCTAGTTTGTCTAATTTCACAAAATTAATTAAGAATTTTGGCGCTTAGAAATTCATGATCACTAACTTAACTAAAAGTAGAATTGTCAAGAAATAGCAACATATGTATAAAATACCAAGGGCTTTATGTGTTAATCTTCACAGTCTTTCAAGTGTTCTCTAAATCCAGTTTACCAGTAAGGAAGCTAAGACTCAAAACTCTTATTTTTTTCTTCTATCATTCAGTTCATAAGTTTATACAATGTCACAGGAGAAAATATAGACTTTTCCTTTCTTACATACAGCTTATTAAAAATTATTTAAATTAATAAAATTTTCATAGTTCTTATATATAGGTTACATGGAATCATTCAAATATTAACTTTCTAGTTTGGAATTCAAGCTCTTTCCTTCTTCCTACTTTTTTCTTTCTCTGACCACTTGAGCATTCAGAACTCATTAAGCGCCTAGGGAGTTGCTGGAAAAAACAACTAACCAAATCAAAGAAAATGTAACTTTTAACTCACTAGAAATCAAAGTGACAAAGAGGCTGGTGAGTTGCTTGTGGATTTGTTTATTGAAAAATTTTAGTCTTTGATAAACATATTTAGAGAATATTATAGTCACTATAAGTGTAAAACTAGACAGGTCATTAACCACATCAGACTTCCCTAAAACATAAATTTCCATCAGGATTTATTCACTTGTAAGAAAAATACTTCACACTGACTGCCACATATTAAAATCTTATATTGCCATATAAATTGATTTCATGTGTCATTCATGTTTATTTCAAAATGTAGAGGCTTTGGACTAATTACTCCAATGAATTTTGATCAAGCTTTTGTTTTTTTTTTCACCTTTAAATTTTTATTTTAAAATTGTGGGGTAAAATTCAGGGTTAGGTATACAAATAGTCATTGAACAGGTACCCTTGTTGATGAGGTGTGCCCCCTCTTCACCAGGCAGTTTCCCACTACTGCTGATCCCAATTTCCCATCACCCCACTCCCCACAGTTTTTCACTATTGTCAATCCTTTTCCGATACTATTACAATAGTTGTTCAAGGTCCACTTATGAGTGAGAACATGTGATACTCAGTTCATTGTTTCTGTGAAAGATCACTCAGTATTATAGACTCTAAGTCCAACCAAGTTGATGCAAAGTTTATGATTTTGTTCTTCTTTATGGCTGCATAATATTCCATTATGTAGATGGACCACATTTTTTTTATCCAGTCCTCTTTTCATGGGCATCATGGTTAGTTCCATGTTCTTGCTATTTGAACAATATTGCGATAAACATACATGTGCAGGTATTTTTTTTTATAGAGTGATTTGAGTTCTTCTGTGTATATTCCCAGTAGGGGGATTGCGGGATGACATGGAAGGTTGATTTTTAGAACTTTTAGAAATCGCCACACTGTTTTCCATAGAGGCTGTGCTAGTTTGCACTCCCACCAACAGCATAGAAGTGTTCCCTTTTCACCACGTCCTCTCCATCATCTGTTATTTTTTGAGTTATTGATGATGGCCATTCTGACTGGCGTTAGGTGGTATCTCAGTGTAGTTTTAATTTGCATTTCTTTGATGACTAGTGAGGCTGAACATTTTTTCATGTATCTGTTGACTACTCCTATGACTTCTTTTGAGAACTGTCTATTCATATCTTTTGCCCACTTCGTAATGGGGCTGTTTTTTTTTTCTTTTCATCATGTTTGAGTTTCTTGTAGATCCTAGATGTTAGTCCTTTGTCATATATAGAATTGACAAATAATTTTTTCCAGTCTTTGGGCTGTCTGCCTGCTCTCTTGATGGTTTCTTTGGCTTTGCAGAAGCTTGTCAGTCTGCTAAGGTCCCACTTGTCTATCTTCTCTCTTATGGCATGGGCACTTGGGGTTTTGATTGGTTGCCAGTTCCAATTTCCATAAGAGTGTCTCCTCCATTTTTTAAGGTTCTTATAGTTTGAGGTTTTATATTTAGGTCTCTGATCCATTTAGAGTTGATTTTTCTGAATGGGGATAGGTAGGGGTCCTGTTTCAATCTTTTGCATGTGGTCAGCCAGTTTTTCCAGCACCATTTACTGAATAGGTCCTTCTCTCCCAAGTGGTTGGAGGTGGAGGCTTTATTTATCATGTGAGAGAGAAGCAATAAATAAAAGTTACTAAGAATAACTCAAATACAGTCATATAATAATATTTTTTGTTGAAATGCTTAAAAAGAAGGGGCTAAATCAAAAGTGTAAAATTTAACAGAGTATTTAATAAAAGAAAATAGAAAAGTTTCTTAGTGTGCATCTGAAGAATGAGTAAATATTTGCATATATAAAAAAGATAAGAAGGGTAGGAGACAGAAATAGGGCAGGTTTCTGGCTTGAGCAACCAGTGGATGACTGTGTCATGAACTGGCATGCATACTGAAATAGAAGGAAGGACTTCAAAGGTTATGAATGTGATTCACTGAATTTCAAAAACAAATATCAAATAATTGAACTTTAAGTAGTGCTTACAATATACAAGGCACTATTTTAATCACTTTGTACTAACATATTTGCTCCTTAAAACAATTTTATTTTCATAGATACTATTGTTATTTTTATAGTTGAAGAAGTGGAAGCAGAAAGAAGTTTAGTAACTTTGCAAATATGCAGACATAGCAAATAATATAGCAAATAAGCAGCAAAAACCTACTTTCAGAATATGAAGTCACAGCCACTATATCATACTGCCTTTAACATGTTGAAGACATCCTTAAATTCAGTGTGTTCAAGTACCTTCTATATGCCAAACATTGTGATAGGTGCTTTCATGGGATACATCTAAAATATATGTTGGAGATTCTGCTTGTAATAGTCAGCATCAGCCAACCAGATGTTCCTTTAAATCAGTGGTTAGACACTGGTCCTCCTCTGGATTGAATGTACACCTCCCCTAATTTATATGTTGAAGCCTCAGCTTCCCAATGTAATGTAATTTGGAGATGGGGCCTGTGGGAGATAAATAGGTTAGAAAGATAATTAGGTCTAAAAGTGGTCATTAGCACTTTGAGAGGCTGAGGCAAGAGGATTGCCTGAGCTCAGGGTTTGAAGACCAGCCTGGGCAACTTGGTGAGACCTCGTCTCTACAATAAATCCAAAAATAATCCAGGCATGGTAGTACACACCTGTAGTTCCAGCTTCTTGGAAGCAGAGGTGGAAGGATCAACTGAGCCCAGCAGGTAAAGGTTGTGGTGGTTGTGAGCATGCCAGTGCACTCCAGCCTGGGCAACAGAATAAGACTCCAATTCAAAAAAAAGAAAAAAAAGAGGTCTTTAGGATGAGGCCCTTGTAATAGAATTAGTGTTTTAATAAGAAAAGACAACAGAGAGCTTGCTCTCCTCCCTCCCATACCCCATCATAAGAGGAAATAGCAACAAGACAAGAAGACAGTGGCCTCCCAAAATTGACCAAGCTGGTACCCAGATATTGGAATTCAAGTTTCCAGAACCCCCCCAAAAATATCTCCTATTATTCAAGCCACCCAGTCCATGGTATTTTGTTATGGCATCCCACTCTGACTAAGGCAATCTACTAATTGCTCTGGCCTTAGATATTAAATATCTAAAAAACCTCTACTTCACTTAAATATCCACTCTTTTCATAAAAATTGTAAGATACCTTTCCAAAATATTGCTTATAGATATCTTTTTTTGTGTGTATACTTTGACAAAATGTTTTATGGAAAGTATGGTGGGAGCACACAAAGTAGAGAACTGGTACTTCCTTACACAATATATTGCAAACGGTTTTTAGACTTTCTTACATCATAAAATTTGCTTTTTCAGTTTGCAGCATAGTTACAAATAAGTTGGTTAAGTAATTAATTTAGTGCTTTGAACGTCAATCACATATCAACTATCTATGAAACTTGGGTGTACAGTGTAGGAAAAAAAACACAGTACTGACATTTCTTCTTATATATTCTTCTTATAATATTACTCAGCATATTTCAGTGAATAATACTTTGGTTAAAGGAGGTTTATTCTTCCTGATTCCTGTGATACAACACTACTGAGGATTAGCAATCATATCAATTGCCAAATTCTGAAAATGGAATCACTTCTCCTTGCTAAAGTTACCAGGCGGTCTAAACAGATAAATATGCAGAAACAGCCAGAGAAATTAGGACAGAAGATTGCCCTGGGATTCAACTAGACATCTTCAACTGTGTGTCCCTTGCCTGACAGAATTAGTAATCCCTACAACTGCAAACTTTGATCCACAGGGAAAGAGATTAGTCCTGCCTCACTGCTCCTCCCCAAATCCTCTTGCTCAAAAACAGAAGCTGATGGATAGAACCACAATACAGAACATCTGTAAGAGAAAACAATCAAGATCTACCTAAAGAAGCAAAGACAAGAGATCAAGTGAGTCAAGTTTGGTTACTGTTGTTTCTAGTGATAAACCTACCCTTTTGATTACATAAAGTAATAACATTTCCTTTAATACAACCTACTTACAATTGGGCTTCTGTCACTTGGTTGGTTACTTCTGTAACCAACACATATTCTCAGTGATTCTTCAATTTTACTTCTTGCTATATACATCACAGATATGTCAATTAAGTTTGAATGATAAAAAGTCATAGTGCACCTACTTTTTTCCTAAAAATTTAAGCATTAGAACTTAATTTATGCAAATTTAGACCACTAGCTTAAGCTCTCTTCCTATTGGCAATAATGTCATCTATTATCTAGAATTTTATGACAATAAATTCAATGTGTTGTGTTTAGCCTAGAACAGTGCTTTTGTAATACAGTAGAAACTCAATAAGTATTATTATTATTATAAGGATTTTAGATAAATTTATACTTGTTTTATATATGCAATAATTAGATGTAAATAACATAATTCTGAGCCCTCTAGTCTGTGACTTCAAACATTTTTCACTTCAGCCTATCAATACATTTGACGTGACAAAACAGCACAAATACACAAAGGCATGTAATAAAAATTTCATTTAGACATACCGGATTGTGTGTGATGCATTTTATTATTTCTATCATGTTTCAGTTTTATAAATATTAGTAACATCCCTCTAAACTAGTTTTATGTCTCCTTAACGGGTCACAGTCTTAAATTTGAAAACCAAAGTTCTAAAGTTTGTTGACTTTTCAATTATTTGCCTATGATGTGATAGCTCCCTCTTGCAATCAAGTGATCATTTTTTTCAT
The DNA here is from genome assembly GCA_963574415.1 of Tarsius wallacei. NCBI lineage: Eukaryota > Metazoa > Chordata > Mammalia > Primates > Tarsiidae > Tarsius > Tarsius wallacei. The sequence goes on from CAUYQG010063409.1 coordinate 11,929, forward strand.
AAAAATCAGAGGATTTATCATCCAGTTCTCATAACAGTATCATACAGCTACTGAGTTCAAAAGACAGAGGTAGCAAAGTTTCTAGTGTTCAAAAATAAACCCATGATTTCTGACTTCAGATTAGGTTATAGTTCCGCCACTTCTGCAAATGGATACGGGTTTCTCATCACATTTGAAATTCATTGTTTTGAATAATGTATATGAGGATCACCTGGGACCATTGAGTACAGCAAATGTAAGGAAAATATTACTAGTAAATTTTTCCCCCCATTGTTACAATAAGCCTGCTCTATCATGCATTTTAATTTGCACTGTCAGTACCTTTATAATCCTGGTCTTTATCATGAAATTCAGTAGTAGCAGTGAAAAACTATTGATGTCAAACATGAAATATTTTCAAAGGTCAGCTTGTTTAAACCTCAACTCTCATGTTGTAAATGGAATATAACTGATAAAAGACGGAAGGAATTAGACTGCAACTGCATCTAGCTGACAGGTTCATGAGACTCTCCATCAATTTCACGTAGGGTTATGGCACTGTGAATGACAGCATGTGACACAAACATTCTGCCACAGATCTCATCACATTATTAATGATATCCTCAGTTCAAGTAGTCAATAAAAAAATCACAACTGGTTTTTTTTTGGATTTATACATGAACAAAGATTTATCAAAAGGTTATATGAATAAATAGTAAGAAAAATAAGAAAATTTAGTGATACATGAATGCCAATGCATTCATCTTGGATGCATACTCTATGTTGATATCATTCTCACTGATTATATTCTAAACACTTTGGGAATGTGGGCCATTACTCTCTTTTTACTCCTCTGCAAGGATGACTCCAAAAATATCATTTTATCTTTCCTTAAATTACTTATAAGTCTTACTGAAAAAGTGATATTCTTGGATTAAGAAAAAAAAGAACCAACATCCAATGATCACTTTTAGTCTATTGATCAAGTTTGCACTTCACAACCAAAACTCAAATCTGGGCTCCTCTTTTCTTACCCATTCTCCCTGTTCTATATTTACATATGGAAGGAATTTCCTGTGGATATTCCTTTAAACTTTTGATCTTTATTGTGCCCTATCATGATATTGGAAGATCATTAAGATTCTCATCAAATAGGTACCAGTAAAATAAAATCTAGCAAAATAGAAAATTAACAGTTCTAAGCTAGTGTGGTCATGATCAGTTGAGGTATATCATAGTGTAACAAAAACCCAGCTGTAAAGGGGTGGATTATTTCAGGAAGAGACTTAGACATTCTGACCTATCTAGTACTGTTCTGTTACCCTCATCCCTCACTATACTTGCATATTTGAGCACACATGGCAAATAGTATCTACATAAAAGTGATCATATATTGTAGATATATGGGACAGGGAAGAAAAATGCATTTACAGAAATAAGTAATAAAATTCTAAAATAATAATGGCAAAGTGACTGCTAAAGCATGGGAGGCTATTCTAGCTTTCTGTCGCTGTTCTAACAACTTGCAAACTCAGTGACACAAAACAACACTTATTTTGTTACCTTACACTCCTGGAGTTCAGAAATCTGACATAAAAATGTGCAAAATCAGAGTGTTGGCAGGATTATTTTAATGTGTACTTTTTTAAAGGTTCTTAGGGATAATCCATTTCTATGTTTTTCTAGAGGAGTCTATCTGCATTCTTTGATTTGTGACCCTTTTCTTTCATCTTCAGTGCCAGCAATAACGGGTTGAGTCCTTCACACACCAATCACTTTGACCTATCACTCTGTATTTCTTCTCATTTTAAAGACTCTCTAGACTACCTTGGCCTGCCCATATAATCCAGGATAATTTTTCCATCCCGGTCAGCTGATTAACAACATTTACTACATCTACAATATCAATTATCTTTGACTATGTAATATAAATTTATGGGCTACAGAAATTAGGGTGAAGACAAATTTGGGGCATCATTATTCCCCTTATCTACAAGGAAAGAGTAAAACACACACACATATATATATATATATATATAAATATATATATATATTAAGAAAAATCAAATTTACATCATACTTTTTAGGAGCAACACACAGAAAGAATGTTGCACTGCATTTTTAGCATTTATAAGGAAAATGATATTAAATCTAGATTTTATATCCAGCTGAACTTTCAATTAATGTGAAGCCATAACAAATACAATCTTAAGTTTAGAGGTGCTCAGAATATTATCTTTGGAAATTATCTAAGAATAAGTACTTCACAAATAAAAGAAATAATTTTAAAAATATTCTATAGAATATGGAAAATAATAGTGAGTAAATACAATTGTAGAGGTACTGTTCTAATAAGTAGATAAAAATTAAAAACAATATCTTTGTCTACCTGGAGCTAAATTTTTGATAATACCTATGTGGCAAGAGGTAGAAGAAGGGAAGTTAAAAAGGAAAAAAAAAAATATCAGAACATGCTAAAGTTTGCATGTTTGGGAGTTTGGAACAAGGAGAGGATGGGAATATTTAAGTTTTAATTTTTATAATTCAATTAAAGTTAAAATAAAATTTGAGTATCTACAAACTACAAACCATGGCTCACTATCTTAGTCCATTTTGTGCTGCTATAACAGAATACTACAGCTTGAGTGATTTATAAATAAATTAAATTTATTTTTTGTTGTTTCAGATGCTGGGTAGTTCAAGGGCAAGATGCTAGCATCTGGTGAGGATTGCTCTCTGCTTTCAAAATGGAGTATTGAATGTGGTGTCCTTTGTCCCTTGGACAATAGGAACTCTGTACTCACATAGCATAATGTGGAAGGGCAAAAAATGATAAACTCCCTTTGTCAACCTCTTTTATAATAGCATTATTTTATTCATGAAGGCGAAGCCCTCATGGCCTAAATACCTCTCCAAAGGGCCCCCCTCTTGACACTACAGCATTGGAAACTAAGTTTCCAATGCATGAATTTGGAGGCACATTTGGACCAAAGCCCTCACAAAGTGTCAGATCCAGCCACATTCATTACTTTATGTATTTGTAATAGTTGTTTACATGCTACAATGAAAGAGTTTAGTGGATGTAACAGACTATATCATACATGTAGTCAAAAATTTATTATCTGTTTTTTTACAGAAAAAGTTCGTTGACTATTGATATAAATTAATAGGGAAATTGTTAATACTTACATTGTTAATACTTAAAATTAACTTGAGTCAAATTTGGTAGGACACATTAAAACAAAATTTTGAAAAACAGTATAGCTTATATGCGTTTATTATAAAACAGCAAAGTTAGAAAAGTCAATTCAGTATTTTTAAAAAGGGATACTTAATAAGAAAAAATATACTGAATACTTACAAAGAAACTCCATAAGAAATATATATCAACAACCGAGATAGGTTTTAAAAGCCAATTCATTTTTTGAAAAATTCATTAGGAAATCTACAGAAAAATATAACTTATGTAAGTTGAAACACATGTAAGTCCAAAATGACACTATGTATTTTTAAATGAATATAAATATACACATATACCTATATCATCTATTATAAAAATAATGCATATTGCAGAAGGTATAACATAAATTAAAATTAAGATTTTAGTGTGTTACGAACCAAGGAATATGATTTTTTGAATTTAGAGTCCATATTTTAGAAAAATAATTATGAAAATTATATATGTGTATGTTACATATTTAATTTCTGCTATATTTTAGACTGAGGTGATTCTATTCAAATTCCAACATAAAACTGCTAAATAAAGTATAAGAAAATTCAAAAGACATGCTAACTTATAACAGATATAGAGGAACAATTTAAAAAATGCCAAATATCAGAGAGAAGAAATTCTAAAACAGAGCCATAAACTCAAGTTTATGCTTTAGAAACTTAAGGGCTGGAACAACAACAGCAAAACAGACATAGATATCACATCTGGAAATTGAGATTGTCAAAATCCATCGTGCAAAAGTAAATGTACAATCATTTGGGATGCCAATACATAAAATTCTGTCTCTCCATTACTGTTCCCATTGTGTTAACCTTCCATCAGTGAACATGTATGTGCTACCCTCCATGAACTGCACCACTATTTATTGTCTCATTGTCTCTCTCCCTAACCAAAAAATACAAAAATAAAATAAAATAGTTCATGTTACTTATTGGCTCACATCATAGATTACTTCTTCTAATGGCATATGAGTAACTAGGAAATCTAAGGAATAATTCTGTTCCACTCTAACTAGATTCCAAAATTAATGAACTCTTAGAAACATTCCTGGTATGATGGGATGTGGAAGAAATCTGTGAAGACATCAACTTGGCCACTAATAAGTGAAAAACAAACAATTAGACTACAAATGAGTTTTGATCCCAAACAGTCTTTGAGAATAACTGGAATGTTTATAAGTGGTGCGATTCTATAGCAAATTGAAATAGGAAAGCCATGGGTCAAAGTAGGTATACCCCAGACACTGAGAAGGCTACTGGGGATAAAAAAGACACAAAGGTGTTGAAAGAAAAAGAATAAAAATGGATATATTATCTTAACTCAGGCAACCATAACAAAATACTATACACTAGGTGTTTTAAACAATATAAGTATGTACTTATCACAGTTCATAAAGCTGAGAATTTCAAGATCGAGGACCGTGTCTCATGGGGGCCTTCTTTCAGTCATGCATGTGACATCACTCCTTTTCCCTAATTACCTTTCAAAAGGTCCTATCTCCAAATGTAATCATGCAAGATAGAACTTCAACATAGAAAATTTGGAAAGGTACTATTCAGTATGTAGCATATGTCAAACATATATAACTGAAATATCTGGTATTTTTCTGGTTTAAGAGGAAAAAAGTACTCACTATAAAAAAAATCACTATCCAATGCTAGAAAGATTAATTCACCAAGAAAATAAGGCAATTCTAAATAGGTATGTATTTTTAAATAATAAAAAAATCTTAAAATATATAAAACAAAACAGTTAAAACTTCAGGGAAAAATTAGACAAATCCAGTATCACACTGGGAGATTCATTATTTTTTCCTTTATAATTATAGCTAAAACATAGAGAAGGAAATTAAAGGTAAAAATATTTGAAAAATGCATGATCAAGTTTAATATAACTAGAAATTATAATATAAATATAAAAATTGTAGTGTGCATATTTATCTCAAGTACACATACTATAAAAGTTTATTCTGTTATCAGTAATAAGCAAACCTCAAAAATTTCAGAGTAAGCAAAGAAGGTAAGCATATACTTTGGAGTAGGAAATACTTAAGGCCAATAACACAAGCAGTGAATCAGCCGTACTAGAAATCAAGAAAATGAAAATTATAATAAAATATTTTCTACCCATTTAACTAATGGAATTTCAAATTTAAAAATATTAATTTTTGAGAGCACTACATCAATAGGGTATTTTGCTCGTGGGAATTGAATTTATACAAGTTTAGACAGTGTTTTAAAATAGACTTGTAAAGTTATATATTCAGCTTTTTTTACAACTCTTCAATTCCTATGCATATAATCTAGTATTTGTTTTGTATTCTTCCAACTAGATAACTTAGAATTTTTCAGTAAAAAAAAAATTATGTTGGACATTGACTTGCCAAGCTAGGTGTGGCCATGTACTCTTTGAGCTATGACAGGTCATGTTTTCTTAAGTTTTGGCACCCTCCCCTACCTTGGGGAGGTGAATCTTCTCTTTCTCTCTTTCTCATTTACTTTTTTTTAGAAATAAAGATGTGGGGTACAATTCAGGGTTAGGTATACAAGCATTGATTATGCAGGCACCCTTGTTGATGGGGTATACCCCTCCTTCCCCTAGCAGTTTCCCTCAATGGAAAATCCCGCACCCCTCCCCGAACAGTTTCCCATTACTGTCAGACACTCTCTTATAGTATTATAATTCTTCAAGGTCCATTTATGAGTGAGAACATATGGTACTCTGTTCTTTGTTTCTGTGATAGATCACTGAGTATGATTGTCTCTAAATCCATTCAAGTTGCTGCGAAGTCCATATATTTGTCCTTCTTTATGGCTGCATAATATTCCAATGTGTATATGTACCATATTTTCTTTATCCAGCCCAGCTTCAGTGAGCAACATGGTTGGTTCCATGTTTTTATTACTGTGACTAGAGCTGCAACAAACATACATGTGTAGATATATTTTTTGTAAAAGGATTTGAGTTCCTCCGGGTATATTCCCAATAGGGGAATTGCTGGATCATACGGAAGGTCAATTTCTAGTTCTTTCAGAAATCGCCACACTGTCTTCCAAAGAGGTTGCAGTGGTTTGCATTCCCACCAGCAGTATAGAAGTGTTCCTTTTTCTCCACATCCTTGCCAGCATCTGTTATATTTTGTTTAATTTATGATGGCCATTCTTACTGGGATTAGTTGGTATAATGCTAATGTGGTTTTGATTTGCATTTCTCTGATGATGAGTGAGGTTGAGCACTTTTTCATGTGTCTGTTGGCTGCCTGTATATCTTCTTCCGAGAAGTGTCTATTCATGTCTTTTGCCCACTTTTTAAAGGGGCTGTTTTTTTCCTTCCGGCACATTTGAGTCCCTGTAGATCCTAGATGTTAGGCCTTTGTCAGATATACAGCTGGCAAATATTTTTTCCCATTCTGTGGGCTGTCTCCCTGCTCTCTTGATGGTTTCTTTGGCTATGCAGAAGCTCGTTAGTTTGATAAGGTCCCACTTATCTATCTTATTTCTTAAGGTATTGGACTTTAGGGTTCTGAATAGGAATTTTGGCTGCCAGTTCCACTTTTCATAAGGGTGCCGCCTGCATTTTCCAAGATTCTTATAGTTTGAGGTTTTACGTTTAAGTCTTTGATCCAATTAGAGTTAGTTTTTATGTATGGTGATAGGTAGGGGTCCTGTTTCAATCTTCCACATGTAGTCAACCAGCTTTCCCAGCACCATTTACTGAATAGGTTCTCCTCTCCCCAGTGGTTGTTGTTGGAGGCTTTGTCAAAGATGAGTTCGTTGAGGAATTGGGGTTTTGCTTGTGGACTCTCTATCCTGTTCCATTGGTCTATGTGCCTGTTCTTGTACCAATTCCAGGCTGTTTTGATTACTATATCCTTATAGTAAAGTTTGAAGTCTGGAACTGTGATACTTCCTGCTTTGTTTCTTTTGCTAAGGATTGTTTTGGCTATTTGTGGTCATTTATGTTTCCATATGAATTTCTGTATTGTCATTTCCAGGTCTGAGAAGAATGACGTTGGTAACTTAATGGGTATTGCATTGAATCCGTAGATTGCCTTTGGTAGGATACACATTTTAACAATGCTGATTCTTCTATCCATGAGCATGGAATATTTTTCTATTTGTTTGTGTCTTCTGGGATTTCTTTGAGCAGTGTTTTGTAGTCCTCATTGTAAAAGTCTTTCACTTCTCTGGTTAGGAAGATGCCAAGGTATTTCAAAATTTTGTGTGTGTTCCTATTGTGAAT